>WAAF01019515.1:60743-106863 GCA_013400475.1 Tricholaema leucomelas
AGACCGTGTAAATAGTCCCTCCCCAGCTTTCCTGTAGGCTCCCTTCAAATACTGGAAGGCCACTATAAGGTCTCCTCGAAGCCTTCTCCTCTCCAGGCTGAAGAGCCCCAACTCTCTCAGCCTGTCCTCATAGCAGAGGTGCTCCAGCCCTCTGATCATCTTCGTGGCTCTCCTTTGGACCCGCTCCAGCAGTTCCATGTCCTTCCTGTATTGGGGGCTCCAGAACTGCACACAGTACTCCAGGTGGGGTCTGACGAGAGCAGAGTAAAGGGGGAGAATCACCTCCCTTGCCCTGCTGGCCACACTTCTCCTGATGCAGCCTAGCACTCGGTTGGCTGTCTGGGCTGCATGTGCAACAGTACACACAAGATATAAGAGGCAAGGAATATTCAAGGTTATACACTAGAACCTAAGAAAAACTCTTAGTATAATCTTACAGTTTGAGAGACAAAAGTTGCGTGACATGAGAAAAACTTGTTAGTACTGAGCACAGGACAAGGTGCAAGATATCAACATAGGAAAATCATGAAAGAAAGTACAACCATCCCTGTCTTTATCAGTGCTTCAATGGAGATGGATATCTGATGCTATTATGAACAATTCTAGTAAGGGTTTACAAGAATGCCATTTATTCTAGTCCATCAGTGTTTACAACAGGGTAATTTAGATTGTAATAGGTCACAGTCATCATGGAAATACAGAACTTGTTTTATTAAAAGTGGTTAAAAGATAATCTGGTTCAAGTAAATAAAAACTGAGTGTTACACTTGAATTCACCAAATAGGGACAGAAGATATTAGCGCTTAAGAACATTATTGAGAAAAAAACATAAGAGGAGTGATGCTCAGGCACTGCCTTCAGTAGGAAGAGTGGAACAAACTGGTTTTAAGTTGAACCACTGGATACAGAAGATACAGTCTGATGAAAAGCAATGTTTTGCCTTGATGACTGAGAGGCTTCACTCATCCCAGTTTGGTTTTTAAAATATTTTTTTCATGCTAAAACTGGTACACTCATCTGAAACTTGACTCTCACAAAATGATTTTTTTTCCTATTAAAATTAGATTAAATGGTTTCATCTTATAGTATATAATTATGTTGGAATACCAATGCTAAGTGCAATGAAATAATATGGTAGTTAGAGCCAGTAGTAAAACAACAAACAACATTAAAACCACTTGAAAAACAGACACCACAATTAAAAGAAAACACTGTTTCATCAGAATATTAATCCAGGAAAAATACTTTTAATAGCAAAACTGGAAACAGGTCTCTCTGACAAATTTAATTGAACTTTGACAAATAATGGGATGACTTCATATGTTTAACTTTACAAGGGCAAAATCAACTTGACCAATGTTCTCATCCGACCAGCCTGCAATATAAAATGCAACCTTTAGAACTCACAACTGTGAAGAAAATGTGATTACTTTTTTTAAGGAAGACAATAATTATTTTTGTCTGCAGAAGGCAAATATTTTTGAAAGAAAATTAATCTGTAATTCTCAAGTGTTACTGTGCCAAATGTGTAATCTAAATGCAAGCATTCAAGGATTAAAAAGAGAGATTTTAGTCCTGCTATAATTGCAAACCTCAATGCAACCCCAGCTGTGGAATTACAAGTAATTACTCCTTTGTACTTAAGTAATGTGAAAGGAAAAATAACAATAAAGTGTCAGGTAAATTAAATTTTCCCATAAAACCTTTTCATTTTATTTTATTCTTCCTCCTTACATGGCTTTAATCCTCTCTGCCTATGATTATCTAACTAAGGGCTTGTGACAATTTGGGGAATCTCTCTATGAATTTTGTTTGATACTTGGGATGCTGCAACAGACTGAAAATTCTTTGCTAACCTAGAATTCCCAAGAAGTGACCGGAGAAATTTTTGCTCCTCACACATGATCAACATTGATAATACCCCATTCAAATATGGTACCATGAAGCATGATGAGCTACCAGGTAGGCAAAATCGGTTTTATAGATGACGTGAAGAACCATCTGTTCTACACATATTTTATCATCTGATAAGAGAGCTACCTGATTATGAAGATAAGGTGGCTGCAAGAGTCTCTGCTACTTGGTGTTGTAGACTGAGTACATCTGGTAGTAAGTATTGGAGGAGCATGGTGAACTTGCAGGACTTCCACCTCGATATGGAGTGGAAAACAAAGGCAGCTGCCTTCAACGGCTGTTCTGGAACCCTTAAAATCAGTGTGGTTGCTTATACTTGCTGTGAAGAAACTCCAAATCCAGCCTACTGGAAGTTTAAACAAATGGTATTTGAAGAAATCACGACTGCCTCTCCCAAGAGGGGGCAGTAAAACCTGGTGCCAATATCGGACTCAAACGTTGCTGTTTCAGCAGATCGAAGCAGCTCACGAGCATGCCATCAGTGCTTTTCCTGGAGAAACCTGGCTCTAGCCACTGGCAAAACGGACGAACGTTTGTTTTCATTCGGAGGAGCTTGGGTGGAAAGGAAGATGGGGATGGTATTTCTGTGCAAATGAACCCTGTCGTCCTACTGTGACCAGGACTACATGAACGCTTAGTGACATTTCTGCGGTCAGGGATTCTTGCACGGCCCGGCTCAGGGCTCCAGAGCCCATCTCCACGGCCAGGGCACCTGTCAGGCCGCTAGCAGCGAGAAACAAGGGGTGCACTCCCCGACCACAGCCTGTTTCCCGCTGAACTGGGGAATCCCCTCGGCGTTCAATTGAGCAGTGACTGAAATCCCCTTCGTAGGGTGGAGCCTTTGCAAGTTCCCACGGTACTGTACCTTTTCCCGACCGCTGCCCGCCCGGCTCTCGGGCGACGTCCTGCAGACAGAGGGCTGAGGGCGCGTATTGCGCGCCCGCTGAGCCCCAGCGGCTCTCCTCGCGAAAGGGCGCAGAGGGCAAAGCAGCCCTCACCTGCCCACAGGGCTCCCCCCTCTCCCTCAGATCTGGTCGGGCGCGGGCAGCCGCGGCGAGCCGGCCAAGGCGCAGCCTCTTTTCCCTCCGCACAGAGGAACTCCAGGAGAAGGGATTCTCCCGTGCGCGCTGCCTTTCCCCAGCCGCGCTCCTCTCCGTGTGCCTCCTCCTCTGGTGACTGGGACCGATGAATTAATCACGATGTGGCTGCTGTTAACGCATTTATATGGATCGGGCTTTGCCACCGGCTCAAGGCGTACCGCGGCTGGGTGAGGGACTGAGGACACAGGCGGCCCGCTCCGTCCGCTTCTCTCCGTTCCGGCGCAGAGCCACGGTCGTGACGCTCTCCGCGGCTTCGGAGGAGGTAATGGAAGTCGAGAGTCGATCCCGGTTTCCTCGGTAGTCAGGAAAGGGGGCAGGGCTGCGGGTGAGGGGGTGTGGAGGGAGCACGGCGGCGCTGGCAGTGCAGTTTTAACTTGCAGGGAGGGGGAAGAGAAATTTACGGGTTGTGTGGGTGTGTTCGCGTTCCCTTTACGTTCCCCCAGTTCCGACTCGTGGGTTAAGAATTGCTCTCTTGGCATAACTCCGTGGGGGTTAGGTTCACTTCTGTCGCCGCTGATACAGTCGAAAACGTTGTGGTTTCAGCAGTTAAGAGCAAGCCTACTCCCTTCGCCGGACAGCCGAATCACCCGCGCCCTGTGAGAAACTAAATGCTGATAATCCATTTGCTCCGTCTACTCCCCTTACGCGAAGATGAGGAAGCCTTGCTAATTAATTTACATACGAAGAAATGAGCTCTGAAGGAAGGAAAAAATACCCTGTTTCACCTGCTCCGCCGAGACTTGTCATCTGAATCTGGAGGAGAGCTATAAATCATGTAAAGTGTTCGCGGTGGAGTCGGCTCTGAGAGCTGTAGGATTATGTACTCAAATGCTGAATTTATATTTCCCACTAGGAAAAGACTGAAACTCAGGTCAGATATAAACTACATCATTTCATTTAAAACTAATCTGCAGTTATTTGTTGTAATTCTAGAGGGAGTTTTTTCTTCTCTCCTGATTAAATGGAAAGTACTATTAGAGCGTGTAGCAGTGATTTGCATGTTATAGCCTGAAATCTCTAGCAGAGTTGGAAGTGTTTGACAGTATAAGAATGATGCTTTAGAATCACATATGTCCCCTCATTTTTGCTGCACGTGGAAAGACTGATAATAGCCAGGCTGTTGAATTTTACTTTCAGGTTTTAGTCTGTAGAAAGCCTTGTTTTCTGAGATACAGAATGGGGGAAACTTGGACTAGGGAGATGACAACTTCCACTGAAAATGCTGACTTGCCCATGAACAGCAACTAAAATCTGTGTGATATCTACTTCGATTATTTCCATCCTTTGAAAAAAAACTTTAAAATGTGATAAGTCGAGCTGTTTCCAATAATTTTTCTTACTGCCTCTAAGGCAGTATTCTAATAGTTCTTGACACTTGCCTGTTAAATGAGCTGAGCTAGAGAGAACTACTGTTCATTGAGGTGTTTGTGTTTAGGAGTATTTATTCCTGAGGCAAGTATTTCTCTGTCAATTAGGAACTGAGAGCTTTAGGCTAAGATCATGGCTTCATATTGTAGAAATTGTTAGTATTTTAATTTTATGGTAGTGTATTTTTATATGTTTGGTTAATTTTGTTGCTAGCAAAACTAGTCTAAAGCTTTACCATTTCAGGTGGACCTAATTTACATTGAGGTTAATTGCTTTAGTAGTTTAACATGTTTTTGATAATACTGTAAGTGGCAGGTATTATTAAGTTCTTTTGTTCTAATTATGTAAAAAATATTACTTTCTGATTGAAGAGATGTTGTGTGTTATAGATGGAGCCTGTACATTTCACTAAGTCATCAGAATGAGGGAATTAAGAAGTTTGTGTTCTTCAGCAGCAGATGTGATTTGCAAGTTTTACAAGTTGTGAGCTTACTGTAGAAGTGTGTATATATGTGTAGCAAAGGAGGGTTATACTAGTAAAATAAACTAATGATAACCCAGAAATCTATGAGGTAAGCAAGAACATATGATCTATATTCACCATCAAACATACTGTACTTACTCTGAAAACTGGCAAATATGCAGTAGTTCTCATACCACTATTCTACAGCAACAAAATAAGTGAGCCAAAAATAAGCACAAGTTGGAAATAATAAGACAAAGATCCAAAAAGAGACAGGTCAGAACAGAAGAAGAAACATTCTGAAATGGAGCCTTTCATTGAAATCCAAGACTGCAAGTCATTGTTGAATTAAATCATGCTCACATACACAACAGTTTATGATGCTTAAGGTGGAAGCCTAAGTCTAGTCTATAACAAAATAAGTAAAAGAGATTCTGTTGTTGAGGCTTTGGCTTACCACAGAAAAAGAGGTCAAATGACAGTAAGAGTGAACTTTGTTGGCTTTGTCTTTGAACCTGGAGAGCAGGTTTTTTTTTCTTCTCTGATTCTTCTAGCTGGAAATCCTATAATGAACAATAGTCCCTGATGTGGCCAAAGTATATTAAGTGGGGTACATGTACTGGTCTGAGGTAGCACTGTAATAAAAACACTTTTTTCCATGTAACTTGCATTGTTCTCACCAACGCTTTGATTATGTAGATCACATGTGGATAACATGAAAGTTCTGAAATATTGACCATTTGAACAATTTCTATCGTTGCTTAGGATTCAGTCCAGTGCACATTTTAAGGTGAAATTTGAGGTTGGGTGCCAAAGTTACTTTGGAAAACCACTTGCTTCTTTTCTAATATACAATGAAAAATTGTTTGTCAGCTAAGAGAATGTAAGGAAATGTATTTACAGTCACCAGATTCTATTGATCAGTAATTACTGCATGAGACACAATGAAGGCTTGGTAACTTCAGTGAGTGACAGACCCACCTACCATTTAAACATTTGCAACAGGCTGAGCATTCTTTTTGTGTCATGAAACTATAGTGCTTCATGTTTCTTGATGAACATAGCTTTGAAAGGAGCTGAATGGAGAAGAGTTAGCTCTCTGCAATACTGCTTTATGTCCTCTTAATGCCATTCAAATAACTATGTTGCAACAGGTCTATGACCTCTCTGTTTTCTGTAGTTGCTTTTTAACTACACATTGCCATAAGAAAACTTTTCATTGGCTTGTTCAATGATTAACATAAAAGTAGTATGTAACGAGAGGTGTTGGTAGCTGTATGTCCTAACAGAATCTTACATGAAATTTTCAGATACCAAGACCAATATAGAAAGGATACTGTCAGGATGTAAGGCATATATACATAGAGTACAATCAAATTCTGGTTTTGACTGTTTATTTGGTATCAGGAATCCATTAAACTGGCAAGAAGGACAAATGTTTAATGAATACCTATAGAGTCAGTATCATTTCAGTATGTTTGCAATGCACTGCTCTGTTTAGTTGCTGGTTAAATCTTCTAATCTCAAGAACAGCTTCTAGTCATCAGTATGCAGTATTCTATACTAATGTAAGAGCTGTTTTTGTGTAAGCTAGAGAGGCAGGTAGTTAAGTCTGAAAACTTTTCTCTTGAAGATAAAAAACTGTGTATAGTCCTCTCAAAGCCCCAGTTGATCTTCAGTGGGAATAGTGGGAACCAAAAGACTGGGAAGAGCAGGAGCAGAATAGGGAACAGTTCTTCACTGCAGTAATTTGGCCTTTCTGAGCTAGGCAGCAATCTTATCTAATCTCAGTCATATAGTTACCACAGTCTACCTTAACACCCATTAAGTTCTTTGCCCTGTTGCTCTTTCTGGAAACATGTTTCTAAACCTTTCTTCCCATGCTTGGAACTTCCTTTGAACTTCCAGCCTAAATACATTCTTTGATCACTACTTTTTAATATCTCAATGCTTTTATTTAAAAAACGTCTCCATCCTTGGTGTGTAGCCCTCAATAAATTATAAACATTGATCATGTGTCTTCCTCAGGATCAAACAAGTAGAGCAAGTGCCTTTTAGTCTGTCTAGGTAGCAAAATAAATAGCAAGATACAAAGCCTAGTAACTTGAATTCTGAATGCACCTCGCCTGTATCAAAAACCTTGTACCTGAAGTGTTTCCTCAGAACCCTGAATAATAATGCTAGTGCTCTTCTTGGTCTACTGGAGAATATTTTATCAGATATTGATGAAGATCAAGTTTGTCTTACAGATATGTAAGATTGGGTTAACTTCTTGCAGTAAACTAGTCATCAGTGTGTAATTTTTCCTTTTGCTCACAAATGATAAGATGTCACATAATGACAGAAATTCTGCTATCTGTAATCATGTGGTTTTCAAGAGTTGCTCAATGTTTTCCCATTTCTGTCTATCCCAATAATCTTCCAGTTCTGTCTGAAAGTTAGCCAGAGCCTTCTCTGTATCATGTATCTCTGTATCAAGGCAGGACTTGGTGCCATGGTCTAGCCTTGAGCTCTGTGGTAACGGGTTGGACTTGATGATCTATGAGGTCTCTTCCAACCTTGGTGATACTGTGATCATGAGTGCTTCCTACAACCAGTTTTTATCAAAATATCTCAATTTTTTGCCATATTCACAGACATGAAATAAGATGAGTCTGAAGAAGGACTTCAAATATGTCACTGTTAATTTTATATCTGCTTCATTTTTGTTTTACACTCTATCTTTTCCATCTAGATGGTGGTTGCTGAGTGATACCGTATCACATTCTTTACTGAAATGTGGAGAGATTTGACTCTGAATTTTCTTTGCATTCATATTTGTTTTTAATAGTTAGCTTATTCTTTCCTAGACTAATGTGTCTTTTTAAAGTTATGTTGAATTTTTTTGTTAATTATCTTTTAATTTTTAAAAAAGGAGCCCCTAACTCTTCAGACGTTGAAGCCAGGATAACAATTGCCTAGATGACTTGATGGTCTCCTCTTATACTTTGCCCAAGGAGGTGATGGAGTTGCTGTCCCTGGAAGGGCTCAAGAAAAGAATGGATGAGGCACTTAGTGCCATGGTCTAGTTGACTGGACAGGGCTGAGTGACATCCCCTCGTCCAAATCATCAATAAAGATATTGAACAGGACTGATCCCTGGGAGTCACCACTAGTGACTGGCTGCCAACCGGATGTGGTACAATTCACCACCACTCTCTGGGCCTGGCCTTCCAGCCAGTTCTTGACCCATATCAGAGTGAATCTGTCCAAGCCATGACCTGCCAGCTTTGTCAGGAGCTTGTTGTGGCAGACTCTGTAAAAGGCTTTGCTGAAGTCCAGGTAGACTACATCCACAGCCTTCCCACATTCACCAGGTGGGTAACCTGATCAGAAAAGAAGATCAGGTTGGTCAGGCAGGACCTGCCCTTCCTAAACCCATGCTGGCTGGGCCTGATCCCTTGGCCATCCTGTAGGTGCTTTGTGATGGCACTCAAGGTGACCTGTTCCATGACCTTGCCTGGCACTGAGGTCAGGCTGACAGGTCTGTAATTTCCTGGTTCCTCCTTCTAGCCATTCTTGTGGATGGGTATCACATTGGCCAGCTTCATATTCAAAGACCTCTCCTGTGAGCCAGGACTATTGATAAATGATGGCGAGTAGTTTGGGCAGCTCATCTGCCAGCTTTCTCAGCACCCTAGGATGGATCCCATCTGGTCTCATGGACTTGTGAGGTTCTAAGTGCCTCAGCACGTCCCTTACTGCTTGCTCCTGTATTACAGGGGGACTATACTGGTTCTTGGCTCCATCTGCCAGTTCAGGAAGCCAGTTGTCCTGGAGACAACCTGTCCCACTATTGAAGATTGAGGCAAAGAAGGTGTTAAGTACCTCTGCCTTTTCCTCATCTTCTATTACTATATCCCCTCTCCATCTAATAAGGAGTGGAGGTTGTTCTTGGCCCTTCTTTTGATATTAATATACTTACAGATACATTTTTTAATTCTCCCTAACAGCAGTGGCCAGGCTAAGTTCTAAATGGGTCTTTGCCTCTAATTTTTCCTACAAGATCTAGCAACATCCTTGAACTCTTCCTGGGAAACCTCCCCTTTTTTCCAAAGGTGATACATACTCTTTTTTTCCCCTTTATTCCTTCAGAAGCTCCTTGCCCATCCAGTCTGGCTGTCTCCCTCGTCGGCTCATCTTCTGGCACACTGGCACAGCCTGTTCCTGCACCTTCAGGAGTTCTTTCTTGAAGTAGGTCCAACCTTCCTGGACCCCTTTGCTTTTAAGGGCTGTTTCCCAAGGAACTTTCCAAGCTAGTTCCTTAAATAGGCTGAAGTCTGCCCTTCGGAAGTCCAGTGTGGAGGTTTTGTTGATGTCCCTCCTGGTTTCTCCATATATTGAAAACTATAATTTCATGCTCACCAGACCCCAGGCAGCCTTCGACCACCACATCTCCCACCAGCCCCTCTCTTTGTGAACAGCAGGTCAAGCAGGGCCGCAGCCCTGGTAGGCTCACGTAACAGCTGAGATATGAAGCTGTCCTCCATGTACTCTAGGAACCTTCTAGACTGCCTCTTCTCTGCAGTGTTGAAGTCCCAGCAGATGTCTAGCAGGTTAAAGTCACCCACAAGAACAAGGGTAGGTGATCTTGAGGCAGCTTCCGGCTGCTTAAAGAATAATAAATCAACCTCTTCTTCCTGTTTAGGTGGTCTGTAACAGACTCCAAACAGGATGTCAGCCTTGTTGGCCTCCCCTCTAATTCTTACCCATAGGGATTCCACCTGATCATCCTTAATCTCTACTTCCATGGCATCCTGATCCTCCCTAATATACAGGGCCACTCGTCCACCCTTTCTCCCTTGCCTATCTCTCCCAAAGAGTCTGTAGTCATTGATTATGGTGCTCCTGTTGTGTGAATCACCCAACATGTTTCTGTGATGGCGACAACATCGTAGTTTTCCTCTTGTACCAAGGCTTCCAGCTCCTCTTGTTTATTATGCATACTGCAGGCATTAGTGTACAAACACTTCAGCTGGTCTGCTGGTTTAACCCCTATCACTGGCCTACCACCCTTAGCCTCTATTGGTTCATTTCTCTAAACAAGAAAGTTGAGCCTGTTGTATTAATGAAATGGATGCTTCTAACTAATGAAATAGATGTGAAGTAAATGGAAAAGATACTAAAGGGATAGATGTGCAGCAGTGGCTTGAATAATAAATTGAAATAAGAATACAGGCACATTTCTTATGTTAAAGTGTGGGTTTGAAACAACTGGTTTCTTTCACATGTTTCCATTTTAAAAATGAAAGTAATGTTTGGCATTAATCTTATTTTTATTGCATTTTAACATTTCAGTTTGTTGGATTATTAAAAACTCTCTAACTAATGTTCATTTTGTTTAATCCCCAAAGTGTAACAAGATTTCCATGGAAATATGATGGTGTAGTATTACTCTTACTCCATACTTAAAGTTCTTTATTGTAGATAAGAAAGTAGAGCATATTGTGTAAGTGATAAATTAAAAGTTCAGGATATGGTGTTAACAGGTCTTTCATGCTAAATGGCAGTGGTTTCCATTTATATATGTAATGGAACTGTTTACACAAAAGATTGAATAGATATACGACCTCAGAATCACAAAGCTGGAGAAGGTGGAGAGGATATCTTGAGATCATCTATAGTCCAATCCTCCAGATCAAAACAGGGTACCCTAGACCATGTGGCCAAGGGCTGTCTCCAGTTGAGTTTTTAATAGGTAATTTATTTCAGTGTTGTACAGTCCTCACATGAAAGATGTTTTTCTTCTGTTCAGATGGAATTTCTTGTGTTTTTATGTATGCCTTCTGCCTCTTGTACCTTCACTGGATGCTACTGAGAAGAGTCTATATTTTCTCTTCTTCCTCCCATTGGGTATTTATGCATACTGACAAAATATTTCCTTGAACCTCTCTAGTCTAAAAAATCCCAGTTCTTCTAGCCTCTCTTCATATGACAGATACTTCAATCTCTGCATCATCTCTGTGGCCTTTTAATGGATCCACAACTGTATGCCCATGTCGTCTTTGTACTAGAGAGCCCAGGACTGGACACAATACTACAGAAGTGTGACCTCAGAGGTGCTAGAGAGTAAGGATCATCTGCTGGCAATGCTTTTCCAAATGCACCTCGTGAAGGTGTTGGCCTTTATTGCCACAGGAGCATTTTGCTGGCTCATGTTCCACTCCTCATCTGCCAGTACCCTCCACATTCTTTTCTGCCTAATTGCTTTCCACCCGGCTGATGCCTAGCCTTTTACTAATGCATGGGGTTATCCACTTCTAGGTGAGCAATGTGCCTTTTCTTTTGCAGTACATCATTTTTCCAGCCCCTTGAGGTTCCTCTGAATGCCAGGAGAACTACTCCCAGTTTTGTATGGTCTGCCACCTTGCTGCAAGCACAGTCTGTCCCATTGTTCAGGTTATTAATGAAAATGTTAAATATCATTGGACCCAATAGGGTTGCACCATTAGTAATCAGGCTCCATTTGAATTTTGTGGCCCTGATCAGAATCTTTCAGTTAGCAGTTCCACCAGTTTTCATTTCACCTTGCTTCCATACTTCATCAGAAACAATATAAATTACTACTGCTGTGGCAAGGACAATTAACAGATAAAAGCATCTTTTCACTATATTTCCTAGTCTTGATTTAATACACACACACTTGACAATAGTCCTTTTATCTGTGTTTTAGTGTGTGAGTGTGGAGTACCCATACCATGTGTTTGACACAGGGAAGATAGTATTATTGTCTGTATCACGCAAACTTTGCTTTTGAGAGTTTTTTTTTGCAGGGGGATGTGGGGAGAGTGGGCGTGATGGTGTTTGTTTGGGGTGTTTTGAATTAAATTTACTTCTCCTCCTCATTTTTAAGAGAGAAAGACCCTCTGAGCTTGATATAATTATGGAGGTTTTGAAATGTGTAGTCTTGAAATTGATATTGAGATAGATTGAATTAATTAGGCTATGGCTGGTGTTCAGAAAGCCTAAATGGCCTTTCATTCAGCTGAAGCAATTCTGTATCTTATGTTAGAGAAATGCAAGGGCTTTTAAATGAATACTTGCTTCTGGTGGAAAAAGACCAAGAATACACACACAAACTTGAGAAAGACTGTATTTGTATTCCACGTTTCTTCTTGCTGTGGCACCCTTGCCTACTTTGCCAGCAGCAGCAAGGAGAAGAGACACTGGACTACCTGTGTTGGAAGAAAAGCTTACGATTTCTAGGGTCACAGTGCTTTCTTTAAACTTAGTCTAGGATCAAGCTGTTTTGTCTCAGAAAAATTTATTCAATACTGCTTGAAGGAATTTTCTGATGCCTTATCAAGTCACTGGTGAATTTGCTTGTAGGTAAAATGCTTTTCTTTCTTTGTGTGCATAAAAGAGTGGAGGAAAGAAACATTTTAAAGTGCAGGTTTTCAATTTACAGAATACTGCAAAAGGTAATACTTAGAATAATGAAATGGCTGATTCTCTCTTCTCCTCCTTGAAATGAAGACACAGTATCCTAGGAACACAGGGATGAGCTAACTATACTTTTAACTTAATACCCTGACACTGATTTTGAGAAGCACTTTAGTTCTTGCAATTTGATTCTGAATTCACATCTTGTTGGGATTCCATCTTGTTGGAATTCCATTTTAAAATGTGAAAAATTTTGCTTCTCTATGTGGTGCTGAAGCATCTCAGGAAGCCTCCTGAGATTTTGGAAAGAGATAAATCTTGGCATCTAAGCTGCGGTGAACAGAGGGGGGAATCAAAAAAGTGCTAATGGGCACCTGTGCAAGTACACAGCTTTAACCTTTACCTTTTTTCCCCAAATCAATATAAATGCATATGCTTACCATCAGAATGGCAGAAAAACAATTGCTTTTGTTTTTTCTTTTGTTGTCTAAAATTTCCTGACACTGTACACTGCTTAGCTTGGAAAGGCTGAGTGTATCCTCTTCAACCGGTGCTGTAAAAAGTACAGGTATCGTTATTAGGTAAAATGTTACACATTATCTGCAGAACAATGGAGACACTTGATATTTTTACACTAGTCTTGATTCTTCAGAGTGCTAAGCAACCATCTTCTGTATTACAATTAAGTGTTTTCAAGTAAATTCTTTTTCCTTTTAAATGCTTTTTTAATGTAACAAAAATATGTGTCCAATTTAAGCTTTGTTGAAACTGCGGATAGAAGACTTTCCTTTTGTTTTGCAGGCATCTGTCATAGGAAGTGTGTTCTGAGATTGCATTTATTTACAAGTGTGATCTTAGTAGACTTCTGAAAAAAAATTGAAGCCAAATAATGAGATAAATGATATATTATGGTGGTAAATGCAAAATATCAGTTAGGAGTGAGATTGTTTTTTAAACTTGTGAATAATTATTCCAAATATTGAACATAACATTTTAGTTTATGAATGTAGAAAAATTGATCTACTTCTGTCCTTGTCATGATCTAGCATTTATATAGTGCTTAGTAGGTACAAAACACTGTAGATATTAATGATCTTCATTAGACTCTCTGAAGCATTTAGGCCAGATGATCAGTATAGGGCCAATATATTTTAGACCTAGAAATTGGATAGGAGTTTGAATTTTGATAGAAATTAGCTTCAAGTGTATAAAGGGCAAACTGTATCCTGCAGTATCTGAAATCAGCTCTTACAAGATACACTTCCATTTTTATCAACAAGAACACCAGATTTCATTCTGAACACTCGAATAACATCATACTTCTGGTAATGAACTCTGGTCAGATGTAGTTTTTCATGAATTAATGTGCTGGCTACTACAAAGAAAAAAAATGAGGTTCATACACTATAGATCTTTACATTTTACAAATGTTATGTCAGTTTTATTTCCATTTTTGTGAAAGGTGACTGCACAGGGAAGGAGGGAGTTTGGCTTTCCTGTCTCCACCCTCCTTGATTGACAGACTTTCCCTCCAGCAATCAGTTGACAGCAATCAGTTTGAGGATTGTGGCTGGAAGGAAAGAGTTTAGAGCTCTACTTCAAGATTAAAAGGAAAGTAGCTGTCATCAGTTTCTGTGGCTTAACTGGTTAAAATCATAGCCATAAAAATGCCGTATTACTCAACAAAGCTGTTCCATGCATTTTATACTGTAAGAAGACCTTACCAAATAAAAGGCACTCGAGCCTTGTAAACAGCATTTTTAAACACAAAAGACCAAAAATCTAATTTTTATTGGAAATCTCAGAATTTATTTATTGTTTCTACATAAACCAATTATTTAATATAAGTCTTACACTGGTATTGTAATGGAGTATTTTATCTCATGACCTTGTCATCTATGAAGGAAGCATAGATAATTTTTAGGATAATAGCATTCATGTCTTAAAATGGTTAAATTCTCGAGTGTCTTCCAGAGTTGCCTCACATTAATTCCCACACTGCCATGCTTCCCATTGTACCATTTATAAAGGAAACTACTGTCAAGTTTAAGATGGAAAATCATTTGCAATTGTCAACTTTGACAATTTTTAGTGATAAATTGCTAAGATGCAGTATGAAAATAAGCATTTAAGATATTTTTTTTCCTACTTTGCAACTGTTGGACATTTTTTGTCCCTAATCTCCAAACATTAAGTTCTGTCAGTCTCAGAAAAATTGACTCTGCTTCCTTTGTACCATGTGTTACCTTTAGTTTGTTCTGTAAGTTAACAGCTCCATTTAGTTAGATGCTGTTTTGTTGAGGGTTTTTTGAATCTATATTACTTAAGTTAGAGAATTTCATTTTATGGCTTTGATTTTGTTCTATACCATTAAATGTTGAGTCTTCCAGTAGTTTTGGCAACCTGTGCATCACTGATTTTCTGGTTGTGATACTCTTCCCTCCTCTCTATAGCAGATTAATGAAATATTCTCACAATACTGAGTTGTTTTTGTGCTTCTAGGGTTTTCTAAATTCAACATCTGACATGTGCACTGGAGAATGAAGACAAAGAAAAGGCTTGTTATTTTCATACTCTACTGCATTCTTACATTAGTTAGCTCCAAGTTTTTGGATCCAAAAGATCCATGCGCACAGACTGCGAAAAAAAAAATCACAAGAGATTTGGCATCTTTAGCAGGTTGGAGAACTGAATATTTTTGTTGTTTTCACCCTTTATTTAAACTTCCAGAATTTTTCTAAAAGGGGTGTTAAGATATTTATTTAATCCCGTATCCTGGGGTCATAAATAATGCCAGTGGTAGAAAACAGACATTTCAAAACAAAATTTATCTTGAAAAGAGGACTCTTATGGTAATTACATGTGGAGTTTAAGAACGCAGATCTTAATATAGATCTTCACTAAAGACTCCTTCCTCGAAGTCAGATAATCATGTACCCAGAGAAGAGCAGTGGATCTTTTCAATCATTGTGTGGTCATATGGAATGTTGTGCTTTAATACTCTGAGGAACTCTTCTACTTTCCTTCTATAACAAACCAGCTTCCTTTAATCAAATGGAAACCAACACAAATACACAAGCTTAAAACATATCTCTAAATTGCCTGGTGAGAGATGTTTAAATTTGTGCTAGCTTGCACTAGAAGGAAATGCTATTGATGTGTTTTGCTTTGTTTCTGTAAAAACTCCAATACTTGAGAGTGTAGCATTTCCATTTTTAAAAAATACAAGACAGTATAAAGGAAATTAACTGTTCAACCAATTGTAAAATACTACTATATATATTGTAATGTTATTCCTGTACGAGCTGATCGTATTGCATTTGTGTTGTAGATACAGAAATATGAACTGTTCTGCTGGGTCTTATTTACTTTTTTGCAGTCCTAGGGTATTCTTATTTGTTAAATAGTAGTCATTTCTGTGTGCGTATCTATGTGAGGAAGGAAGTAACTGTGGCAAGTATCTGGTTTCAAATATATGTTTTTTGACTTATCTATAAAAGATTCTTGCTCAAAAAGGTTAGAAGAAAGAAGGATGTTAGGACCACACAATATTTTTTTCAAAATTCATGGATCTAAAAATCTCTGTGCATAGTTTATTATATGCACATTAGGACTTTGACACTCTCTCTTCCTCGGCAGTCATGTACCCTTCATCCTTTTCCCATGAAATGTGATCATTGTGCACAGTTAATAAACACAACAAATACTTTTTTTTTTTTTTTTTTTAATTTGTGGATTTTAGTGAGGATAAGAATAGAACAATGTTTATAATAAGACTTTTTAAAATTATTTTTGTTAAACACTTGAGAAACCAAAGCATACACAGTAAGTTGTGATACAGGAAGCTTTAGGTAGTGCTCAGAATAAAGGTCAAGTTTTATAGAATAGAATAGAATAGGTTGGAAGAGACCTACAAGATCATCCAGTCCAACCTAGAACCCAGCCCTATCCAGTCAACTAGACCATGGCACTAAGTGCCTCATCCAGTCTTTTCTTGAACACCTCCAGGGATGGTGACTCCACCACCTCCCTGGGCAGCCCATTCCAATGGCAAATCACTCTCTCTGTGAAGAACTTCCTCCTAACATCCAGCCTATACTTCCCCTGGCACAACTTGAGGCTGTGTCCCCTTGTTCTGTTGCTGGTTGTCTGGGAGAAGAGACCAACCCCCACCTGGCTACAACCTCCCTTCAGGTAGTTGTAGACAGCAATGAGGTCACCCCTGAACCTCCTCTTCTCCAGGCTAAACAACCCCAGCTCCCTCAGCCTCTCCTCATAGGGTTTGTGTTCCACGCCCTTCACCAGCTTTGTTGCCCTTCTCTGGACACATTCAAGTTTCTCAACATCCCTCTTGAATTGAAGGGCCCAGAACTGGACACAGTACTCAAGGTGTGGCCTGACCAGTGTTGAGTACAGGGCTGTTGTGGCCAAAGTGCAGAAATGTTTGCCATTGATTTTCAGGTTGGACAGATGGGCTCAGTCCAGTGCCATGAGTTTTAACTAGTCTAAGTACTGGCTTCTGCACTTTGGACACAACAATCCCATGCAGAGCTGCAGGTGGGGGACAGAGTAGCTGGAGAGCAGCCAGGCAGAGAGGGACCTCAGGGGTACTGGTTGACAGCTGACTGAACATGAGCCAGCAGTGTGCCCAGGTGACCAAGAAGGCCAACGGCATCCTGGCCTGTATCAGGAATAGTGTGACCAGCAGGACCAGGGAAGTCATTCTGCCCTTGTACTCAGTGCCGGTGAGGCTGCACCTTAAGTACTTTGTCCAGTTCTGGGCCACTCAATTTAAGAAAGATGTTGAGGTGCTTGAACATGCCTGGAGAAGAGGAGGCTCAGGGGAGACCTTATTGCTGTCTACAACTACCTGAGGGGTGGTTGTAGCCAGGGGGAGGTTGCTTTCTTCTCTCAGGCAGCCAGCACCAGAACAAGAGGACACAGCCTCAAGCTATGCCAGGGGAAATTTAAGCTTGAGGTGAGGAGAAAGTTCTTCACTGAGAAAGTCATTGGCTACTGGAATGGGCTGCCCAGGGAGGTGGTGGAGTTGCTGTCCCTGGAGCTGTTCAAGGCAAGATTGGACGTGGCACTTGGTGCCATGGTCTAGCCTTGAGCTTGGTCTAGCCTTGAGCTCTGTGGTAACGAGTTGGACTTGATGATCTATGAGGTCTCTTCCAACCTTGGTGATACTGTGATACTGTGAACGTGTCCAGAGAAGGGCAACAAGGCTGGTGAGGGGGCTGGAGCACAGCCCTATGAGGAGAGGCTGAGGAAGCTGGGGTGGTTCAGCCTGGAGAAGAGAAGGCTCAGGGGAGGCCTTATTGCTGTCTACAACTGCCTGAAAGGAGGCTGTAGCCAGGCAGGGTTTGGTCTCTTCTCCAAGGCAGTCAGTGACAGAACAAGAGGATACAGTCTCAAACTGTGCCAGGGGAGGTTTAGGCTGGACATCATAAAGAAGTTCTACAGGGAAAGACTGATTGGTATCGTAACAGGCTGCCTGGGGATATGGTGGAATCACCATCCTGGAGATGTTTAAGAGGAGGCTGGATGAGGCGCTTAGTGCCATGGTTTAGCTAATTAGAAGGGTTAGGTGATAGGTTGGACTCAATAATCCTAGAGGTCTTTTCCAACTTAGTCCTGTGATTCATTAAATATTATGGCTCATGTGCAGTGGTTTCAATCTACTGAAGTGTGTGATTGAGGTGAGCTTGTTTCTACCACTTAAAAATGTTCCTACATTTGAAGAAATGAAGGATTGTCAGATATCAGTGTAGCATTGCTCGAATGCTTTTGGAGGAAATATAGCTATTGATGGACTATTTAAGTTTACCATTTCATAAGAAAATGTTAGTTCTAACAGAATTACCATCTAGTCCTAGGTGATTTTAAATGAGCAATAGATCCCAGGAATCCCTGTTGCAAGGTAGTACTTGCCACACTGGCAGCAGGAAATCTGTATCACTAGGAGAGCTTGTTTCACCTAACAGAGGAGTGGAAAATCTTTTTTTTTTTTACTTTTAGCAAAGTACTTAAGGAAAACTTCTTCCCCCTTCTTCAAATTATATGAGAAATTTTGCTTCTTAAGTGAAATAATATCTTGTACTACTGAAAGTCCAGAATTCTTCAGAATACAAATTCTACTTTCCAGTTAGCTAAGTATTGAAGTATAAAACCCCTCCATCTTGATGTCTTAATGTCTAATTCACTCTAATTTTGATGCTGAGTAAATACCTACTTGGATCTGTTACATTCGTGTTTTAA
Source organism: Tricholaema leucomelas (assembly GCA_013400475.1). Lineage (NCBI taxonomy): Eukaryota > Metazoa > Chordata > Aves > Piciformes > Lybiidae > Tricholaema lacrymosa > Tricholaema leucomelas. The sequence goes on from WAAF01019515.1 coordinate 79,272, forward strand.
GTGAATACTGAATATTGCAATCTCATCTGTAATGTCTCAAGGAAAATGTTTTGCCCACGTGAAGTCTGATAAATAAGTACCTTTTTATTTGATGTCAAGGAAATAAGTTTAGGAAGGCCGAGTGAGATGGGAAGGGCTATAAGTGTGTTTTACTTTAAATACTTAAACAGTGCTTTCTAAGGCCCATTCAACACTATTCAAACAGGTTCAGCAGAAGAGAATCCCTGTCACCTCTTTGCTGATGTTTCTTCCTCGCTTTGGTGTCTGTTGCAGCTATTTTTTTTTTCCAAGATCATTTATTTTGTGTTGAAGGAGGAACATTTAGTGTAATTTAGTCACATTTTCATTTTAGGTGCAGATTTTTCATTTGAATTCTGATTTTTTGTTTTGTTTTGTTTTGTTACTTTGTCTCTTTCTCCTGTTGTAGTGATTAAGTGTAATGTCTACCAGAGAATATTTTTATTCAGTCTGGTTTTTCAGGGGTTGTTTTGGTTCGGTTGGTTGGGGTTTTTTTGTCCTGTAAATTTGTGGTTTCCTGGTCACATATCCATGCTATATTTTTCTGTTTGGTGGGTGGTTTTGGTATTTTGGGTTTGTTAGTTTGTTTGGGGGGTTGTTCATTCTCTTAGTTTACAGGGATGTTTGTTATAGAATAGAATCAACTAGGTTGGAAAAGACTTCCAAGATCATCCAGTCCAACCTAGCACCCAGACCTATCCAGTCAACTAGACCATGGCACTAAATACCTCATCCAGGCTTTTCCTGAATGCCTTCAGGGATGGTGACTCCACCACCTCCCTGGGCAGCCCATTCCAATGGCAAGTCACTCTCTCTGGGAAGAACTTCCTCCTAACATCCAGCTGGCACAGACTGTGTCCCCTTGTCCTGTTGCTGGTTTTCTGGGAGAAGAGACCAATCCCCACCTGGCTACAACCTCCCTTCAGGTAGTTGTAGACAGCAATGAGGTCCCCCCTGAGCCTCCTCTTCTCCAGGCTAAACAACCCCAGCTCCCTCAGCCTCTTCTCATAGGGTTTGTGTTCCAGGCCCCTCACCAGCTTTGTTGCCCTTCTCTGGACACGTTCCAGCACCTCAACATCTCTCTTGAATTGAGGAGCCCAGAACTGGACACAGTACTCAAGGTGTGGCCTGACCAGTGTTGAGTACAGGGGAAGAATAACCTCCCTTGTTCTACTGGCCACACTGTTCCTGATACAGGCCAGGATGTTATGGGTGGGGGTTTTCTCTTTCTTTGTTTTCTTGTTTCTTTGGGGTTTGTGTGTGTGTGTGGTTGTGGTTTTCCCCTCACACCTTCTTTCTAGTTCTGTTTATGCTGTTTGTCATTCTGCACCACTTTCTAATCTCCCAAACCTAGTTTTATGTGTTCTGAAATGAAACCTCAAATCCTGTTGGACTGCAGCTTTTGATTCATGCTTGTAGGAATTGAATTTTCTTCTGAAATGTTTTGCAGTAGATGGCACCAGTTTGTCAAAGCTCTTCCCGGTTGTTGTTTTTTTTTTGATAAAATAAGTAATTCAGTCATTCAGGTGCTCACCTGGTATTTGGAGTGCAGTAAATCGGGCAGAATCAGGGCTTTGTCTTGTCATGCTTTTTGTATATGTGGCTCTCAAGAAATATGTCCTTTTTAAAGTTATTATTGCTTTTAATGTTGAAAAAAAAGTCTTTATTTATGATGCCACAGAAACTGTCAGTAGAATATAGCATCCTACTTTTTGGTGAACAAATCTGTGGCTGACCATCTTTATATGAAAATGAACCTTGTATTTGGGATACTTTTTTCACATCTGAAAGTAAAATATTTAGAAGTAACTGAGTTCCAGATGATACAGAAGCCTGTAGTTAATTGTTTTTCTGAAGAGATCTTCATTCACTGTCTTCATTGCATCATTCACTTCTGTGTGGTAGCTGCTGGCTACGACTGTGAGTGTATAATTTAGTAACACAGAGTATGTGAGCACAGGACTCAATTCACAATTTGAAACCTGGAGTTTCTCCTACATACTTTTGAATCACCTTCAGCTCGCTGTGAGAGCATCCAAACTGTTAGTTCATAAAATATTTTGTGGTAGAATGTTGGGTTTTAACCTTTACACTGACACAGGGTTTTTTCTTATTTTAAAAACAGGTGTAGCGCCCATAACACTTTCCAGAAGAAGTGAACTGCACTTCAGATCTTGCTGTCTTTAAGGGCAGTTGCCTCAGATCACTTTTGATCTTGATTTAGTTAATGGTTGCAAAGTGAAATTGTTTCACAAAATAAGTGAATGGACCTTGTATTCCTCATGATTTTCCTCCAACATCTGAAAATGAGTGGGCAAGCGTAGTGCAAGGTTTATGTTCAGTTCCTTTGAGGCAATACTAATACTCTTCATTTCCCATTGTCTCTTGAATGCCCTGTTTTAACAGTTGGAGAATGGTGACATTGGCATTATCCAAAAATATAGGTAGAGAGAAGATGCTTTCTCTCTAATCAGAGAGAAGGCTGCGTCATATATGGTTCCCGTGAGTTATTTGGACAAATGGGGTTGCAATGGCAGAGCTGGAAAACACCTGATTTGCTGTGATATGCTATTTGGAGCAAAGACCTAGGAAGTACCAAGATGACAACAAAAGTGTTTTATTTAGTAGAGAACAGTAGAGTGAAGTAAAGAAGCAGAAGTTTGAATGGTCAATACTGCTACTACTAGCACAGTCTTAGAACTAGCTAGTGGCTTTGGATGCTCTTAGTTTTGTGATACTAGATGGGTTTTGGTGGTTTGTTTGTTTGTTTTTTTCATTCTGTAGAGAGAACTGATATTTAATGTTTCTGAAAGTTAGATTGATTTTAGGGAGTCTTCTTTTTTTCTTTTTTTTTTTTTCTTCCCCTGTCTTCATACTTAAAGAAATTTTTCCATATCATAGAATCAACCAGGTTAGAAGAGACCTCCAAGATCATCCAGTCCAACCTAGCACCCAGCCCTATCCAGTCATCTAGACCATGGCACTAAGTGCCTCATCCAGGCTTTTCCTGAACACCTCCAGGGACGGTAACTCCACCACCTCCCTGGGCAGCCCATTCCAATGCCAATCACTCTCTCTATGAAGAACTTCCTCCTAACATCCAGCCTATACTTCCCCTGGCACAACTTGAGACTGTGTTCCTTTGTTCTATTGCTGGTTGCCTGGGAGAAGAGACCAACCCCCACCTGGCTACAACCTCCCTTCAGGTAGTTGTAGATATTCATGTACAAATTCATGTGCTTTAATACATCTTCAAATGCTTTCAAGTTAGCAGAATACATTGCTTTACTGTAATGATGTTTCCCCTCTTGTTTTTCACTGAAGGCAGGTAATAGACCTTCTTTACAGTAGTAATTGAAAAACAGTGGGTTGTGTCAGATTTCACCAGATGCTTCAGCATGTGTATTTGCAGACATAGCAGTAGTTCTGCTGAAATCCATAGAACTGTATGTGGCTGGAATTACAGTTGCTTAAATTGAGCTCACATTAAGTACTTTTGGGAGGAGTCTTTGTTTAATATTGGAATACATTCTGTACATTCAGTTAATTGTTGAGACAATTTTTTTAATGTAAAACCCATGGCATATCATATCTTGAAATAGGAACTCAGCTGAAGTTAAAAAAAAAAAGTGATGTATTGAAATTTATTTTTTTCAGCCTAAGAATGTTTTAAGGAGCTGGTATAGGGAAAAATTCTATTTATTTTATTTGAATTGTGGTGTTGGAAGAAAGGCTTCTGGGTTTTCAAATAATGCTAGATTGAGAGAAACAATAGAGTCACATTTTGTACAAAAAACTTGGATTAATTAAGTATTCAGGCTAATAACTGTCAGATGAAGTTAAGTGCAAATATGCAATATTACTCTGGGGTAAGATTAAAACAGAGGGTGACTACTGAATGGAAAAAAATGTGGAGCACACTGATCAACAGAAGGACAGAAGAACCTGTTAGAATATCTGGTGTATAAAGAATTATTTCAGTGCAGCTGTACTGTAGCTGGAGGGAAATAAAAGGGATAGATACATGCATAAATAAATGAAGTCATAGAAATTTGTTAACTCATGAATGTGTGTGTATATATATATGAGCATTCAGGATTAAACTGAACTTTAAAATCATGTGAAGACAATAGATAGGTAACACTTCTTCCTTGCCTCCATTCAGTATATTTCACTGAATGGACGTTTTATTTCTTGAGAAATATGTGTACTCATGGATCAGTGTACTTTAGGTCTAATTTGGTTTGATATTCCTGAATTTTCTTACCTGGCAAATTAAGGTGTACTGTGTGCTTGTTTGAGAATTGTTATTTCACATTCTCAATTTATAGATTCGCATTATCTCCCAGTGAAAATTAGAGGTTAAAGGCAGGCTAGAAATACTGCTGTATTTTCTTGACAAATAGTAGGTTTAACCTGTTACATATAAAACTTATTTTGAAGAGGATAGTAGAGTGTAAATAGTTGTTTGGGTTTTTTTTTTAATTATGTACTGTTTTTTTCTAAAGAGGAGCAATGGACATCAAACACGCTGAACAATAGGATGGACAGATAGATGTCCGAGGTTTAATGGAGTCTATATGAAATGAATGTCTGGGATTAATTTGGTGGTAAATCAGGTTCTATCCTACTCTCCTAGTCTGTATTTATTGGATTTGTTATTATGTAGTAATCCAGTTTCTCTGTATGACACCAATATGGAAGAGTCTTTACCCACAGAGCCCAGTGCCATCCATTTTCCTGCCCACCTCTCTTGCAGCCTGAAAAGTGATTATACATTACACTCCATTTCTAAGTATGGCCTTCTTTGCTGTTCAGATTCTGGATTTAGAACAGAAAATGCATGAACTAAGTCTGGTTTGCATTTACTGGGCTTGACTTTATTGGTGAGTCAAAAAGAGACTGAGACTGCCAGTGAAAAAGCTGAGCCTTCTGCTGTGAATAACCAGCAGTTGGCCAGCAGCTGTGTGTGGAAGGGTCCAACTGTAGAGCTTTCTTGTGGAAAGCTAGTGTTTTATCACCCATATAATTGGTATCTGAGATCCATCTGCAGCCATGTGTCAACAGATATCAGAGGTTAGAAATTAATAGTCTCTAGCAGTGATAGCCAATTCCTGGAGAAACGGATAGATGCTGTAAGAATGTGATTGTGCTGTATTGGTGATGAACCAGTGTCAGAAGTCAATGGGAAGGACTGAGTCTTAAACAAAGGTTTTAGTCCCAGAGCCTTGGCTAGATATATGCTGTTTAATTATCTGCTTCTCCCTATCCTCACTCCCTCTTTGAGAATAGTGTAGGGTAAAGAAAAGAAACTGTAAAATGTTCATGGTGCAAAGGAGCAATTCTAACTCTGGCATTATGAAATTGGAGACATCCAAAATAATGTGATGTTACCTTTGCGTGTCCTTCACGCTTGATTCTTTAACATTAGAACTTGGGAGGGTTGGCTGTGACTTTTTCCTTGTTATTTGTTTGATATTATCTTGACTTCTATCTTTAGTCATTTCTGAGGGTAGTGTTCTCTTTTCCACCCCTCCTTCTTCCCAGGCATGGTGAATGGGGTTATTTTTTCATAGAAGAACAACCTATACGTCACTCTGCCATTCTAACTCTTAAGTGGAAACCTTTATTTCTAGGGTTTTATATATTGTCTTCATGTATATGCTGTCTTTACTCTCTGTCTGTCAGAAAGATTAATGTGAGAGTAGAGTATTAGCGCAGCATAGCACAGAATTGTATTAGCTATCTCTTGTCTCTCAGGAAAGGACTCCTGTTCCTTTAGTGTATGTTTTGTTTGAATTTGTTGACAGTAAGAGTAGGATCTCAGTGAAAAGGGGAAAAGAAAAAGAAAGCTATCTGTTTGTAAAGCTAGCAAAGGAACAAATCCACATAACAGAAGAGTCACAGAAGAGTGGTTGTAGTTTTTATTGCTTCCATTTTTAAAGCTAAAAGCAGAAATAGTTCCAGTCATTTAGAGTGATCTTGGACACTACAGTCAGTAGTTGAGAGCAGTTGTGTGTGGGGACAAAGAGGGAAATAGTAAAAGCACTTTTGTATTTAAGGGCATATACCATTTGAATTCTTCCCCAAGGAAGCATGAAGTCACTATTTTTCACACTTAGGCAGGGTGACAGAGTAATATAAATTCTATGTAGCAATGCTAGCTAAGGCTGCTGTGCCACTGCCTTTGAAGCACCAAAACAAATGTATGTCACTCAGTAAAATAACAGCACACATCTGAGAAGTTTTGCAGCAAGTTGTCTGTGTGATATTTCATGCCAACTGGATGGTTTTAAGCCATAACAAACACGAAGTAGATTTCTCACGGGATAAGCGATTTGAAATTGCACCCAGATTTTTAGAAGTATTTTAAGGTGATTAATGGTTTGTAACTGAAGATATTCAGAATTACAGATTAATTATCAACTTGCAAAAATGCTGTGTATCAAGGGATTGCCAAACATTTCTAAGATGGTATGTAAGGCCTTTATTTGCAGACAAGTGTGTATCCTGAAGTAACTGTGCAACTATTACCACTATGATTCAGCATATATACACTAATTCATCTAGAAAGAAGACTTCTGGAAGATGATCTGATTTGAGCTGGTGCTGCTGTTGTGCACAGACCATTCTTTGTGCTGCATATGTCAGAACATAAGCACAGAATGCATCACTTGTGTCAAACTCCTGTGCAACACAAAGCATGACATGTAAAGGAAATCATCTACACTGTAAAAACAAGCATCCAGATTAAAACTTCTGACCTTAGGGAGTGTGTTTATACTGCTCCATTCTGTACCTAAGCAACACATGCCAGCAGAGAGTATGATATTCAGAAGTTAGGTGGGTTTTGATTTTGGTGTTGGTTTGGGTTTGATTTGTTTTTTAGAAAGTTGTTTCTACTGCATTTGGTGGTTTTAGTTGTCTCTTAGTTCACTTGCTCATCAGAATTCATTGTGGATATCTTACACTGAAATTGAATCAACTTCATGATTTATTATTCTTGTCCAATGTTGCCTGCACTGAAAAAGAGAAGTTTGTTGTTAACATCACTTGGAAAAACCTATTTTGCCATTGCTAATGGAGACTGATCTGACCATAGATGTAGAGTCTTGGGCAAAATCCTGACATCACTACAAGACCCAAAATTCACCTTTGGCACAAATGCTAATTATTTTGTCAACCTACGGAACTCGGAAGCTTAGGAAGAACATGCCTTGTGATACTGTACTTTAATTAGATGTGAAGGTCTTTCATCTGTTCTTAGAAACTTCTTCTTTTACTGCTTATCTTAACTTTGATCCCTGATTAAAATGAAATAATACTGTTGTTTTGGAAATACTTGCTGCTTTGTAATTATTCCTGAGAGCACCAAATACAAGAATGAAGTTTGTATTCTTGCAACTTAATTAAAATGTTATTTTACTGCATAACCTTCATGATCAGACCATGCTTATGAAACAACTCATTATTAATCTACAGAAAAGAGTATGCTTACATTTAAATACAAATGAAAGTCTCAAGCCAGGCAACTTCACATTTGAATTTAAAACTTCTTTCCTTAACGTTCAAATGTTTTCAATTCTGATTACTTTTTCCGTTCCCAAATCTGTCACTTTTAATGGGAAATGTTGGCAGTATCCATGGATAGTCATCCTTGACTGAGGTCGAAACCAAGTGAATCGCTGTGTCTGAACTTAGGCCAGGCAAGTCATTAACCTTTGATATATATTATAAAGACGTAGATACAATTTGTTCCCCTAAGGGAGGAGAAAATCTCTTGTGCATGCACTAATGAGGTCACACATGTAGCACTCTGCTGTAGGGTTCACTGCAGCTGTTGCTGAGTGTGCTTTACAGCTTATGAGCATACATGGCAACTTTGTATATATCTGGGGCTGTTTTGTTTATTAACCATTTTTCCTGCTGGTAGAAGATGCTAGTTTTAAACAAGCCCAGATGTGGACTGGAAGTGTAATCCTATGATCTCTCCAGAGATAATGCTGTCTGAGAGCTATACAAAAATAACTCGGGAGTGACTGAAAGTGAGAACATGTTTGGGTTTGGTGGTGGTTTTTTTTGGTCATTTGTGTGTGTGTGTTTGTTTGTTTTTCTGTAATACATTCGTTTTTATGTACATTATTAATATTTCTCAGGTTTTTTGTACCTAGCAGTATTGTTTTTAGTTGGGGGTGGGGTGGAATGCTCTGGAAGTCTTTCATAGGTAAACAAATACCCCCAATGTCATACCTTCATTACCTGGCAAGGTAAGACATACGACCATGGATTCTATATTAAATAATAGCTTCTATAGATGGATTCTATATTAAATAATAGCTTCCAGTAAAGACTCTTTCAATTGGACTATATTCAGCTCCTGAATGTTTAAGAGCACCTCTAGTGATCATTTAGCAGTGTCCAAGTTAGCTTGTGTCAAGTGTCTGGCACTAATTTATAAATAAAAGTGCTTCTTATATTAGTATTCGGATTGAATCTTATGGAGATCAGATAATCTGAACTTCTTAAAGCTTCCTGTTAAACCTCTTTCAGGGCAAATTTAGAGAGAGTGAGTGTGATGCTTTGATATCTGTTTCTCTTTTACTGTGTTCCTGCAACCATCTGTTCTTTTTAATTTAGTTTTAAGCCAGAAAGTTCTTACTCAGGGCAAAACTAGCTTTACATAAAATACCATGCCCTTATTGCATCCTCATAAGAGTGTTAGATTTTTGCACAGGGATAATATTACTTGATGCAAGTGTCAAGCTGAAAAAAAAAATAACTGATGGCTTTCTTATGACCATTTGAGAGAGTCATTAGCCACTGGAATGGGCTGCCCAGGGAGGTGGTGGAGTCGCTGTCCCTGGAGGTCTTCAAGGCAAGATTGGACGTAGCACTTGGTGCCATGGTCTAGCCTTGAGCTCTGTGGTGAAGGGTTGGACTTGATGATCTGTGAGGTCTCTTCCAACCCTGATGATACTATGATACTATGATGATACTATGAAATAGGCTTATACAGGTTTTAAAAAAAACATGGTTAATAATATGATTTTTAATAAGTGGCAGTTGATGCTGCAAAGAACTCAAAGGCTTTTTGTTTTCATTCTCTGATAAAAGATTTCATGTGTGAGGCTGCTGTTTGACAACACTGCTTGCTGTAACATTTGCTATCTTTCTCTTGACTGTAGTGTAGTTTAGGTGGGTCTCTAGACACTTTAGCAGGGTGCAGCTATGTGATGGTTTAGGTGTTCCCTGCCCCCCCACACTTTAGAAATCACCCAGACTAGACTCAGCCGGCTCTGGGTATATGAACGAAGCTTATATTTACATCTAGCACAATGTACAAGCAGATATTTACAGTATAGACAGTTATAGACAGAAATATACACAGTAAAAGGTAATACAGAAACACAACTCCCCTCCCAGAAACCTGAGTCCTCAGGAGGGGCTCTCAACCACCCCCTCACCTTCCCCCTACCCCTCTCAACCTTACTCCAGTCCCAAGGAAGAATAGAGGTTTGGCCAGGGGGCTAGGAAGCAAAGTGGATTAGTCCAAAATGGAGGGTGAGGTTAGAGAGTAAGATACAGCTCAGCCAGCAGCCCAAGCGAGAGACTCCCTTATTTATGTTTTGCTTTTATTCTTATACATCTCAGCAAGCCTATGAGTGAAGTAGACATCACCATTGTTTCCCTTCCACAGCCTGTAATCTATTTCTTCTCACCAAAACATTCTAGCTAGCTTCAAACTAGCACAAGCTAAAATGCTTTGATTTATGGAAATTAGCTTCTGCCGTTTCTTTATTTTTGTGTCCCATACTGTTTATCTATTTCAACGTATATTTTACATATGGCAACAGTTACTATCAACAAAGTATGCTAATGAAAGAAGCAATCACTGGAAGCAAAAAATGTGGCATAAAGCTGGCTAAATACTTCTTGGAGAGCAAATGTCATATTTCTAATTTTACATTGCGTTTGATGTTGAATAATCATACTTCAGAAACTATTTAACTGACCAATGCCACATGTTGTTCTATATGCCCTTTATTTACCAGCTTTTATAATCAGACATAAACCACATTATACTATAAATTCTTGCAATGTGTTAGGTAAAGATTACCATTTTCCATTTATTACAAATGTTTATTTGTGTGGGGGGAAAAAGTTTATTAAAAAAACAAATATAAATACTACAAGTGGATATAGGCTTAGTGGCAATCTTGCCATTCAGACAAAACAGACAGCTCTTTAAACAAAAAGAGGCTGAAGCTGATGCCAGTTTGCTTTTGCTGTGCAGGTTGATCTTTCCCTCGCATATGTCCTAGCAGAGAGAGAGTCTCACTTTCTTAAATGCACTGAGGCAACAAGTTTTCTTCAATTTCGTCTCTTTATAATAGCTGTAGAATCCCAAGATCACAAGAGGAGGAAATGCCCCATGGGGGAAAGGGAGATGAGTGATTGTTGTGGTAGGCCTCATAGGCCCAAAATAGGCTTATACAGGTCCTGCCTTGCCTAGGCATGTTTTTCTGCTCCACCATAGAGGCAAGCATGGAAACAGACACAAAAGGACCTGGAGCCAGAGAGTCTGGTCTTCTCAGGGTCCTATAGTGTAAGGTACACACACTTAGCTTGTGCCTGCCTAGTGCAAGCCCTGTGCTTTTCCCAAATTAGGGAAAAGCAAGCCTGTGGCTTTGCCTAATATGGTATGGCTAACTGCCATCCTGATTGGCTATTCTTGTGTCCAAAGGGCAATTAATCTCGGCCCACATTGATAAAAGGAGATACGCAGATGAACAACCTGCTTTTGCTTCATTGCTTTGCTTCCCTGCTCTTTGCCATGCTCTCTCTGCTGTGCCCAGCCCTGCTGTTATTGCACACTGCCTTATTGCTTGCCTGGTAAACTCCACTGCTGCGAGCTACCAGGAGCAGACCCTGGATGTCTGCACACGATCAGCCTGTGTGGCCAGTGTGACATCATGCTGAGACTGCATGACATCCTGTCTTCTGCATCTGAAGGCCCTGCCTAGGATTCCTGGACATATGCACAGATCATCCAGAAGAAGCCAGGAGAACAAGGTCAGAGATTGTCTGTGTCCTTCCTCCAGAAGCCGGGAAGATTCAACCCTCGACGTCCAACAAGACAGAGTCCCCTGAAAGCATTTGGGCACTGTCTGGACTGTGTCTAGCTCCCGTGAGGGTAGTAATAATAATTTGTGAGTAAATGCTCAGTGCCTCTTTGTAATTCTCTATTGCCTTCTGCCATAGAGCAGAAAGAGCTTGAGCCCATGTACTGGGCAAATGGCATATTTGACCACAAGTGGTGTTTGACCGCAGGAAACCTTCTCTTCCAGTTCAATTAATGTTTATATATTTTGCTGGTTATATTAGATGTAGATTATATCCATAAAATGTTTCCATAACTGTGTAAAAGATGAAATAATATTAAAGTTAGTGGTCAGGGGTGGCGAGAGTTCTGAATAGCAAAATTAATAAACAATATTAATTTTGGAAAATATCTTCTCACATCAATTGATTTTCCCCCCCCCTCCAACAGTGATACATGTCTTAAAAGGGTCCATGGTCTTTTCTATTCTCACTTGACCAGCTTAAATTCTTCCAATTTCTGAGAGTTGGGCTATAGAGTAAGAAAAGTCCAAGAGATTTCATTAACCTATGTCATTCAGTGGGCTTAATAAGAGCCTGGTTTTAGCAGAAAAGACGGAACTTCATGGAGGTGAATATCAGGCTTCCAACAATAACTAATTTCTATCAGACAGGGTTTCAAAAGTATTCCTGCTCAAGTAAGCCTCTAAAAGGACCACTTACTCTGACAGTTTATTTGAATTTGATTTCTTTAATCTTAAAAGACAATTTCTGGGTCTCCTCACCACCTACCTTAGCATTTATTTCTCTGCTCATGTTTTTTCTTTCAGGTGGAAAATACCTGGGGAAATAGAATATCAAGGCAACTTGTCTATGGCTATTTCAAATCATTTTACTTGCAGGCAGGGAAAAACTTTAAGATTGTTTCTCAGCACGGGTGATTATTGGCAGTGGGCAGCAGATATGCCAAAGTATTTCATTATAGGTGCATCATGAATGTCAGTGAAGCACTGTATTTCAAAGAATAAATAACAATGAAGTGACCTGATGTTAAAAAAAAAGAAAAAAAGAAAAAAAAACAACAAACCAACCCAGTTTTCAGCAAAAAGGTAAAATTAAATTATTAGAGCCAGGGAGAGCTCTCTTTCAGTACAGTCTCATCAAATTGAATTTTAAAGGCTTGCTAACTCTTCAGAAGACTTCAATTAAAAAAGTTTGGTACTTTAGGGGTTTTCTTTTAATGTATTTTTCACTGTGTTTGGATTTTGATTCTTTGTTTAACTCTACCATGTATTCTCTCCAGACAGCTTAGTAGCTCAACCTCATTTACTATTAAGAAACTTTGGAAAATGGCCAAAGGGCATGGAAAGAATATCAGTATTTATTTTTTTTTCCCTGAAGTCTTGTTATCATATTATCTGCCCAGGGAATCTTTAGCTTGTCACTAGTGGAAAGAAACTATTTTTAGTTTTCAAAATAAAGTCTATGTAATAATTTCTTCAAAAATAGGTTTACAGTAACAGTTTCAGATACTTTCCCAGCAGAAGTGCATTATAGAAGTTATGCTGGGCAGAGTAGATACCAGTAGCACTAGACAGTGTCTAGGCAGGAGACATACCTCACCACTGTCATAATATCCAAACAAAAATCGAGAGTATGTACAGTGGGGAGAAGCACACAACAGTTGCTTCTTAAATACAGTCTGCTGTCATGGATTGAAGTCATTTCTGTGACATTGACTTGTCACTCAGCTCCTTTTGAAACCCGACCCATTGTTGTCAGTACCAGCTGTGTATCCTTTTATCACCTTTACAAGGTAGGTAAGACAATTCAATAGCTAGTAGAAGCTTACTATTTGAGGCCTAATCTACTACCAGAAGCATGGAACAGTCCTCCGTTTTGTAGACTTTTAAAGTCCTAGACTTTCTAAGCATTTTAATGCCAGTTTCCTTTACAAGTAGCATCTTCTACTGCATTCTTGTCCAAAGGATATTTTTTAAATTGTATTTTATTGCACTATTTCTTGTCCAAAAAATGAACTAAGCATGAACTAAGAGAGAACAGGTGGATATAAATCAAGGAGGAGGTGTAATATGAGGAAACAATAAGATGTTAGAAAGTAGTCATTCAGCAAATGAGCAAGTGACTTTTGAAGGACAAACAAAGAATTTAAAATGGGGCAATGAAGTAGCTTTTCTGATACTTTCTAGGAAGTTTTGTGTGCAGAACTGCTCCATAGGAGAACTCTATCATTTTCCTGCAAGTAAAAGTATCCACAACAGAAAAAAGGTACAATTGGATGATAGTGAATGAAAGATGGCAACAGGCAAGAGTAGATTATGAAGCATTAAAGAAAATAAGTAGTAGAATATGATTTTTGGCCTGTATTTTCATAACTTCAAATTTTGATAACTTTTATTCTTTGAAAGAATGATGTTGTGGAACATTAGGATTGAAACATCCTACATACAGGATGTTGCACTTTATCAAATAAGTTGCATGTTAATCTGGTATAGTATTTGCTTTAAGGTGCAAATCCAAATGATTTAAAGATCAAAACCTTCTGAGAATACATCTGATTCTTTCCTTTTGTGTGTGAGGTTGTTAAAAAAAATCACTCAGAATGAATGGCTACTGCCATGCTTAATTAGCAAGCAGATCATAAGAGAAACTGCTTCTTCACCAACTGTGATCAGCAGGTATTGACAAGAAAGCCATGTAAACTCTACAAATGACTACTGGTGTGCTTAAAACAGCAGAAAAGTATGTTCACTGCAGTGTCCCTAAGGCATTTAGCTTTGCATATTAGACAGCAGCTTTTAGCAGAAATGGGAGCACAGAGCTTGTGAACCTGCAAAAATCTATAGTTAATGCTCCAGCTATTTGAAAAAGTCCCCATACACTTACTGGTAGAGTGTCTTCAATATTTTACTTGGCAAGTTCAAAACTTTTTTCTATGTGATATACAAACATAAAAAGATATTTCTCTTTTACCACTTTGCAAAATAGTTTTAAATCTGGTTTTGATGTCTTTTCCTTCTAGGTACTGGGACTGAAGCATTAAAGCAGTAAAATTATTTTCATAAAGAAAAAAAAAATTTAAAAAGAAGCTTTAATTAGTATGTATTAAATTCTGGAAAGAATTGGCTTTACAAATTAAATCCCACTTTTAGTTATGTTGTTAGTAGGGAATGAATTCCTAACATCCTAATTAGAAGCAAGTGGGATTCTCAGATCATGCTTGCAAATAAACTGTTATGCAAACATGGAATCACAGTATTGTTTTAGTAGGAAAAGACCTCTAAAATCATTGGTTCCAGCCATCAGACTAAGACCAGTATGGCCATTAAACTGTGTCCTGAAGTGCCATGTCTACACATTTCTTAAATACATCCAGGGACAGTGACTACATCACCTCTCTGGGCAACTTAGTCCAATGCCCAACCACTCAAAGAAATTTTTCCTAATATTCAACCTAAATCTCCCCTGGCACAATTTCAGGCCATTTTCTCTTCTGTTACTTGATAGTAGGGTGGAGAGACCAACTCCCATCTCACTATAAATTCTTTTCAGGTAGAGAGCAATGAGGTCTTCCTTCAACTTTCTCTTCTCCACACTAAACAATCCCAGTTCTCTCAGTCTCTGCTCATAAGACTTGTTCACAAGCTTTGTTGCTCTTCTCTGAACACACTCCATCAACTCAATGTCTGTCTTGTAGTGAAGCTCCCAAAACTTAACCCAGTATTTGAGGTGTTGCCTCAGTGCAGTGGGTCACCCTGTTCTTGATACAGGAGGCCAGGATGCTGTTTGCCTTCTTGACTGCCTGAGCACACTTCTGGGTCATGCTGAAACTGCTGTCAACCAGCACTCCCAGGTCCTTTTCTGCCAGGCAACAGTCCAGACCACGTCTGTAATGTTATATGGGGTTGTCGTGAACCAAATACAGGACCTGGCACTCATACAATCAACTTTAGCCCATTGATACAGCCTGTTTGGATACCTTTGCAGAGCTTTCCTTCTCTCAAGCAGATCAACACTGCCACCCAATTTAGTGTCACTTGTAAACTTACTGAGGTCATCTTGTATTGACCCCAAATGCAAGTCAGGATGCTGACTTGACCATAGCACCCTCACCTGTGAAGGTGCTAATTTGTTTGCTTCCATGGACCTAGGCCCTTGGGAATACTTTGCGTTATAAATTTGTTAAAGCACAGCTGTTGTGGAAGGCCAATAGGCCTAAACCATGTCCTGGCTTGTCCAGACATGCCCTCTGTTTCCCTTCCCTTCTGCTGATGGGGAGAGGAAAACAAAAGCTTGGTGCCATTCTGTGTCTTACTCTCTTGGAAACAGAGTGCCCATGAGTTTTTATACACTTTGTGTCTCTCCTAATATGGGTTAAGTAAGCTGTGACTTTAATATGGTCAAGTTCGGCAAACTGCCATTCTGATTGAGTAAGCTCTGTGGCCAAAGAGCCATTAATCTCAGGCTGCATTGATAAAAGAGATGAGCAGGTAAGCAGAACATGTTCTTTGCCATTGCATACATGCTTTCTGCCATTATGTACATGCTCTCTGCCATTGTATCCTGCCATGCTCTGCCTGCTGCATAATAACAAGCCCTGATGCTTTGGGCCTGTACACCTGGAAACTGCCATGCTTCAGTTTACCAGGAATAGGCATTAAGTGCTTTCACATGATAGATGAGAATTAGCTGCTAGCATGACATTGTGCCCATCTGCACATTTGCAAGACATGGTGCCTGCCTACACATCTGCAATTCTTCTACTGAGACTGGGAGCCCTGGAAAGTACACAGAGGTCATCCAAGAAGAACCAGAATAAAGTCAGAGATTGTCTGCCCCTCTTACAGCACCCTGTTAGAGCCTGGGAAGCTCTAGAATTCTTCAACATCTAACAAAACACTGACAGAATTCTCTTCAGGTCTTTGGGTACTGTCTGATACCATAATACAGCCCTGGAAATCCAGAGATATGACACTACATTTTTGTGAGTAAATATTTAATAGCCTCTGTAACTAAATTTTATTTTGTCTTCTACCTTAGCAGAAAGGAGCCTCTCGGGTCTCCCTAGAGGGCTGTAAGAGGGAAGAATTGGTATGCAGCTGAACAGACTTAGGGCAACAGGCCAATAGTTGCCAGGTTACCAGAAATAAGACCTGGGAAGAAATAGGTTCTGTGAGCTCTCAAGTGATAAAACTAAGGAAAACAGAACCTGCAAGTACCCTCCCTGTAATCAGAGGCTGGAATGTGGTGTTGGCTAAACAGTATGTGGAGCCAGCAATGACCTCGAAAGGCTTCACAGAGGACAACCAGCTGCAGAGGGAGCTGAAGATAATGAAGGCTCCCCTCACTAGGGGTCACACAACCACTGAAGCCAACAATGCCCATGGGTAGTAGGGAAAGTCATTAAGTAACAAATTGAGAAATTAAGAGGAGCTTAGTTCTCCTTGGTTCAGTCTTCTGGGATACACTGGCACACGTCATATGTTGGAATGGTATAGCTGTTGGAATTTGAAATACTGAGCATAAGCCATGGACAGGCGAGAGTGCACAAGCTCAGAAGTACTGAGTTAAGACAAAATAAAAGGTTGGAATGACCTTAGAGAGTGGTGTAACAAATACAAACAAATGTAAGGCTGGAGCCTGTCGTTTTCGCCTCTCTCTGCTGACTTAGATTGCTTAGACACAGTGTACATATTGTTAAGAGAATATGATGAATGTCTGTGCCAATTAGTATGTAATTTCTGAAGCAAGTACATGTAGCCAATTACAGTTTAATACAATTTGTAGCCTTCTGATGAAAGGTATAGAAACACGTTTGGAATGCAATAAATGGATTGAATTAGCTTGCATCAAGCATCTCCCTGTCTCTTCTGATGCCTGTGGCAGTCATAGAATTCTGAACACACATGAACCGAGAGCATAGGTGGCTGAGCTGTGAGTGGCACCAGTCTCACTGGTGTAACAGGTGCTGATCTGTGGTGGGGATGCCTATCTTTCGAGACAGCAGCTGACCAGCTCTGCTATCTACGCATCTCAGGAGCTTTGCTGGCCAGTGGGATAGGGTGAGTATAGCCTGCCCTTCATTCAATAGAGATACTTGGGATTATTTGTCATATCTTATTCAGCATTGTAGTTTCTCTCATATACCCTTCCCCCTATGGCTGTAGTATGTGAGCCATAAGTATTGTGGTTTCCAGTATATCTTTCTCATTATGGTTTTAGTGTTTAAGCTATAATAAAGTATTAAAACTGTACCTGGAGCGGGGTACCCATGTGTGAGTGCATTCCCTGGTCCCCAAAGAACTCAATGGAACGAGGGCAACTGGCATATTGGATTCTCTTTCCAAATTGTTTTAAGAAAACTAGCAAAAATAAAAATTGGTTATTGTTCTAAATTGCCTGTTTTCCCTGTGTATAAATATCCCAGCCAGGCATTCAAACATTATAAATAAGTTCTTCTGGTGAGATTTAATATTAATAAACAAGTTTCATAGTTATTAATAAACTTAACCTGGATATCAAAATTAATAACCAATCATTAATTTTGTATAAAGCCTTAACAACTCACCTGTGCATATGCACATATACATGTGTACATGACAGCTCTAATCCTTCTGTATAAAAATAATATGAAAGTAAGACCTGTAAACTTATTTAGCCCACATATTGCACTGTACTTGTACCTTGATTCATTATGAAGGTCTTTTGTAACTTAAGGAATTAAGAGCACTCAGGTTCAGTTATGCAGAATTTATCTTTTTATAAAATTGAAAACCAACATACATTTTGTATGCCTGGTCACAGAGATGTGTGCATGGTTGTTACCTGTTGTGCTAGTTTGAGCCTAGCTAGCATGTTTTGGTGAGAACTAGATGATAGGCTGTAAAATGAAAACAATGGTGAGGTCTACTTCGCTCAGTCTTGCTGAGATGTATACAAAAGAAGAATTCAAGAGTGCCATATCGAGCATTAAAAGTGACAGAGTTAACCTTGCAGACTAATGTCAGTGAGAACTTTTTGCCACATTGGATAGCCAGAACAATGTGTAACAGTATTTTTGTATATGGCCAAATGAAGCTGAGGAATTACCATCACTGGAAATTTTTTAAGATTAGGGTATGCAAACATCTGTCAAGAATGATTTCAATACAGCTAATCCTGCCTTGGGGCAGTGAGACAAAGCAAGGGACCTCTTGAGACCCCCTTCCTCCTCAGTTTTCCATGATTCTGTGCATTGTGATGCCATGTATTGTAGATACACTTATTAAAAGTTGCTCAGTTGTAAAAGTTTATTTATACTATACATATATATAGAGAGAGAGAGAGCTTGGGAGATTCATGTGCATAAGTAGGAAGGAAAGGAGAATGGTTCCTAATTAATTATGGAAACATGCAGCATCCAACTATATGGTATTAATCTTAAGATCTGTCTTGAGACTAATAAAGAGCTGAGTGCAAGGAAGACAGAAAAACAAAGCATCATAGATCAAGACTTGAAAATTCCCTAAACCAACCTTTCTTATTAGAATATTTTTTTAAATGTAAAAAAATCCATAAAGACAGGACAAAGTCTGAGAGGAAGGACTGGCATTGCCTAAGAGCAGACTTGAATGTGTGAAATCACATCCGTGCAAGGTGTCGTGGATTCACAATTCCTGTTAAATTCAACATGATCTTAGGGAGCATAAAAGAGTTGCAATGACAAGTACTGCTTTACTCAGTGGATTGTCTTGCACCACACATTTTCTGTTTGTGCATTTGTAACTGTCAATGAAAGAGGCAGAATTTTCAAAAGGTAGACTGCTCCAAAGAAACAGCATTTATTGAACATTGCTTTTATTTCTTCCAGATAGTGATGGTTTGCTTGGCAGAGTTGTTGGTCTTTAGCTATTGGTGATAAAATAACCTACTTGTTCAGACTGTTCATAAAAATGCAGGTTTGCAGCTTCTTATTATGTACCCTATTGGTGGACAGTTACCTGTAGTAATCTTCAGAACTATAGATGGAAGCAGATGGCAGCAACAATATTTATGCCTGGTCAGTTATGCCTGCAATTTATTACCAACTTCTCAAGCTCAAAATATGAAAGTCCAAGGGAGTTGGTAATTAAACTGGAGTTGAAAAAGAATGCTTTCCTGTCAGATGTTTCTCTTTTGTGAAAAGGGTGGAAAAGCTGGCAAATGATGAGAAAACATAAGCCTTATTCTTGCTGTGACCTAATAAAGGAAAACTGGTTCTCAGTCAGAAAAATCAGGTACTTGACTATTCTGATATAGTGTCCTAACTGAGACCCGTAAAACATTTTTCAGTGAAATAAATTTTTTGTTAAAATTCAGATGTTTCAGTTTTGATTTTCTGCAGAAGTAACACCAAACTGAAAACTTTAGATATATGGCTTTGGAGTAGTGATCTCCAGTACACATCATAACTACAATTAACGTAATTTAGTTGGTATGAGAAGCACAATGTGTTGAGTTGGCTAGAGCTATATAATGATTTCTTGCAGTCTTATTTCAACAAAACCTGTTTCTTTAGGTATCCAAAGAGGTGGTGGTGTCACCGTCCCTGGGGGTGTTCAAGAAAAGACTGGATGGGGCACTTAGTGCCATGATCTAGTTGATTGGATAGGGCTGGGTGATAGGTTGGACTGGATGATCTTGTAGGTCTCTTCCAACCTGGTTGATTCTATGATTCTATGATAACTAACTGACCAGCCCTGGGGGTGTTCAGGAAAAGACTGGCTGAGGCACTTAGTGCCATGGTCTAGTTGACTGGACAGGGCTGGCTGCTAGGTTGGACTGGATGATCTTGGAGGTCTCTTTCAACCTGATTGATTCTGTTCTATTCTATTCTATTCTATTCTATTCTATTCTATTCTAAATTAAACCTCTTGTGAAAGTATAGCAGCAGTTTTCACTAGCAGAACAGAATTCTAGTACCTGAACTCTTGAAGCATGCTTTAACCTTAAATCATTTTTCAAGCCTAGCAACCATTTCTAGATATGCATATGTATGTGTGTTGGGCTTTGCTTTTGAAGCTATCATTTTGGGTGAGGGGACTCCTCATGAATATGACTGACTTCGGATTTCTTTTAATTTATTATTATTTGAAATTATTGTTGTCTCGGTTCTAATTGAAATTTCCAGAGACTCAGATAAATTTAATAGAACCAATAACAATTTGTAGAGTACCCTTCTCTCTCCCCTCCTCCCTTCCCAAAAGAAAGGAATTAGAAGTAGAGAGAGGAGGGTAAGCACACCCAAATAAATCAANTCAGGTGACCAAGAAGGCAAATGGCATGCTGGCCTGCATCAGGAATAGTGTGACCAGCAGGACCAGGGAAGTCATTCTGCCCTTGTACTCAGTGCTGGTCAGTCTGCACCTTGAGTACTGTGTCCAGTTCTGGGCCCCTCAATTTAAGAAAGATGTTGAGGTTCTTGAATGTGTCCAGAAAAGGGCAATAAGGCTGATGAAGGGGCTGGAGCACAGCCCTACGAGGAGAGGCTGAGGGAGCTGGGGTTGTTTATCCTGGAGAAGAGGAGGCACAGGGGAGACCTGATTGCTCTCTACAACTACCTGGAAGGAGGTCGTAGCCAGGTGGAGGTTGGTCTCTTCACCAAGGCACCAGTGACAGAACAAGAGGACACAGTCTCAAACTGTGCCAGGGCAGGTTTAGGCTGGACATTAGGAAGAAGCTATTCATGGAAAGATTGATTGCCTATTGGAATAGGCTGCCCAGGGGGGTGGTGAAGTCACAATCCCTTGAGGTGTTTAAAAGGAGGCTGGATGAGGCACTTTGTGCCATGGTTTAGTTAATTAGAAGGGTTAGGTGATAGGTTGGACTCAATGATCCTAGATGTCTATTCCAACTTGGTTAATTCTGTGATTCTGTCTACTATTAAAGATTAGTTGTTGAGAATGTGCTTTAAATAGTACTGTATCATAATGGACTGAAAGTATTGATGGTTTTTGCAACTGACCCAATTTTAGAAATTTTTGCAACATTTGCAGATTCAGAATACAAACAACTACTGCATTTATAGAACACTCATTAAAAATGAAATAGCAATTTAGTATAGGAATAGTTAAGAGGTCAGTGGAAGTCCCCACAGTGAGGAACTAAAGCATTTTTCACTTGTCATGATACATACCATTTTCCATCAGTAAGATTAAGTACTGGTAACATGTAACATAAGCTGCTGGCTAACTCAGATCTACATTCATGAGTAACTGTCTTATTCTGAGGAGGCATATGAAAACAGTAAGTGCTGACCATGGTAAGCACATAAGCAAATACTCACTTTCAAAGAAAATCAGGAGACACTCCATTGGGTTTTGAATGCCAGTTATTGACATGAACCTGGAGATCTGCTGAAATGAAGTTGGGGTGCCATATAGAACAATCCAGTTAAATATTCCAGGAGTTAATGTAGAAGATACATCAACTGAAAATGTTGTTGGTGAAATTGCAGCATGGTATGAAAGTAATTATAGAATCACAGAATCATAGAATGGTTTTGGTTGGAAGGGACCACAAGGATCATCCAGCTGCAACTGCCTGCCATAGGCAGGGACACCTCCCACTAGAGCAGGTTGCTCAAGGCCTCATGCAGCCTGGCCTTAAACACCTCCAGGGAGGAAGAGAAATGAAAAAAGGATTAAGAAGGAGAGAAATATAGGAACAGAAAGAGAAAGGTGCATCCCTGAAGGTAAATGTTGTGAGTGCAGAGCAAATTAAATGGGAGGGATAAAGATCGTGGATGGCACACAATAATTGGATAAAAGTAGATGCTAGGTGTCATTTTTACCGTAAACAGGGGTCTGCTGAAGTGTTTGAAATGAGCAGTCCATAGTTATAACTCTTTCAGGAAGTTGTATAGTCTTGAACAAATAGTATAATGTCAAGAGTAAATGTTAATAAACCCGTAATTTTTTATTTAACCCATTCACATGCACCATTCCTCTGCAAATTCTTTTTGGCAGGTGGGGTTTGTATCCTATGCTTACTGTATGGGATATTTACTGCAAAAACATCATTAAATCTTAACAAGAGCACTTCAGAATCCTTTCATCTAGACCACTTCCAAAGCAATGTGTTGGTATCTTGAACCATTTGCTTGGTTTTGGTCTTAGACTTCAGTACCAAATTAAAATCCTATAGAAATAGAACAAAGAAAATCATGGTTATAAGGAGTGTGGTTATAGGCAGTGTCATAGAGGTGCACCTGTACTTCCAAAAGTTGAAGAATGAGTAGGGTGAGTAAAGAATGATTAAATCTTTCAAGCAAGGAACAAGTAGAGCTACAAGTTTTCAGTTTGAGAGGAAGAAAATTGAAGGAGACTATGACAAATTTATAAGCTCAAGAGTGGTGAGTAAATGAATTATGAGTCATTGTTCATTAGATGAAACTAATTGGGTATAAAGGATTAACCCACCTGGGGGAGTGGTCTTGCCCCTGACCCCAGGTGGTCCTGACCCCTCCCCAGGGGTGGGTCCAAACACTACCAGGTGTGGTGGTTAGCCCACTCCCACTTCCTGTCTAAGATCCATAGAAGCAGGGGGACTTCCTGTTTTCTTTTTCTCCCTGCCTCCTGCTTGCCAGCAATCACCATCCATTCTCCTGCTGCTCTTTGTGTTACCGCGTGGCCATAACCCACGAGGCAGACAAACCATTGCCGTCAAGATGGTTGTGTATATATATATATATATTGTCTCTTGTTTTCCTTTCCATATACCTTTTGTAACTTCCCTACCTTATATACCTTTTATTTATTGTTAAACTTTTCTTTTAACTTCCAAATTGAAGTGTGATTATTTATTTCAGTGTGCTTACCTTTCCTCTCTCTACATCTAATTCTTTTTTTTTGGGAAAGAAGGGGGAAGAGGGAAGGGCGTCCTATAAATTGTTATTGGTTCTATCAACTATATTTGAGTCTCTGGGAAATTTAAATTAGAACCGAGACATTTGGTGGTATGTTTAAGCTAAACCAAAGTATATTTTTTATGCCTTGGAACTTTGTGCCTGAGTTTATGTTGATTTGAAAAGTACTGATTACTGATATTATCTGTTAAGGACTACAAAGCTAATAATTCTGTCTCAGAAGCCATTGAAACTCAGACTCACTGGAGGCTGGGAAAGCAGGCTTGGAAAAAAATCAGTCTTTGCGTTTGGTTTTCTACACTCCCTTACAAGTCCATGATGGGCCATTGCTAGAAGACAAGTTAAAGGCTTCGTCTGACCAACATTAACCTTTCTTAGATTAAGTTTAACAAATGTTTCAGTTCAAACTGCCAAGATGCAAGCATGATTCAATTTGCATGTGGCTTCAGAGATGGAGAGCTGGTTTTGTTTCTTTTGTGTGTTTGTTTTGATTTGACTTAATCTGAAATTAGCATCTCAGTTTAGATAAATGGGATAGTATGTCTAGATCTTTGTTGTTATTCTACATGAAAGTGTGTTTCTTTCATGGCTAATTATTTTGTAATTTACTCACTACACATCTTCATCTCTTCTTTTTCTTCATTTAATCACACATCAAGTATTGCCTTGTATTTAATTCCCATACTTTCTTTTTTAAAGCATCTTGAATTGTTATGCTGTAGAGTTCAGCATTTATTGGAAGAAAGCTGCCTTCAACTACACGGTTTTTAAGCATAAGAAACTCAATATGTAATATCTCTTAGTAATTACCTGGGTGAAGGAGAAGAAATAGGTGATGCTAAACAAGGAAGAGTGCAAACACACTGGAGGGCTGAAGTGGATGTCAAAATGTTGGTCTATATTCAAGAAACAGTTTCAATACAATAGGCTGCCATTTAATAGGGACAAGTACAAATATAAATAAACAGAAATGCTTGACTGTACAAGTGCCATAGTTGAGGTTACTGACTAGCTAAACAGTGCTGCAAAGAGGAGTTGCATGTGTTTTGAAGGATTAGAAGCTGCCTGAGAATTAATACCATCCAAACAAAAATGCATGAAGAATGTCAAGATTAGTTGTGCAGACCATAATCTGGAAGCTGTGCTAGTTTGAGCCTAGCTAGAATGTTTTGGTGAGAAGAACTAGATAATAGGCTGAGAAATGAAAACAATGGTGATGTCTACTTCACTCACAGTCTTGCTGAGATGTGTAGAAAGGAAAAGCAAAACAAAAAATAAAGTCACTTTGCTCTGCACTTAGCTGGGCACTTTGTTCTGGGCTGTGCTCTCAGCTCTTTGCCTGATGGGGAGCTTGGTCTGCTGGCTGAACTCCATCTTGCTTTCTAACCTCATCCTCCATTTGCTTCTTGGCTGATTCACCTTGATTCTTAATCCCTCTGGCCGAACCTCCATTCTTCCTTGGGATTGGGGTAAGGTTGATAGGGGTAGGGGGGAAGGTGAGGGGGTGGTTGAGAGCCCCTCCTGGGGACTCAGGTTTCTGGGAGGGGAGTTGTGTTTCTGTATTACCTTTTAACCTTGTATATTTCTGTCTATACTGTAACTATCTGCTTGTAAATTGTGCCAGCTGTAAATATAAGCTTCATTCAAAATTTCCAGAGCCGGCTGAGTCTAGTCTGGGTAATTTCTAAAGTGTGGGGGGCAGGGAACACCCAAACCATCACAGAAGCCAAGAGGAGTGGTTGGTTGGTCTCTCTGTTAGTAAAGTCTTACCTGAGGAAAAAGGCACAGGATTTGGTTTTGCGATTGATGTAGATATGAATCAGTAGAAGGAGTCTAGAGGTTAGTAAGAATGGTCAAAAGTCTAGAAAACATGACTCACAAGCCAAACTTAAATGAACTGTGACTGTTACCATGTACTCTCTTAGGTTTTTCCTTGTACAGTATCGCCATAATAATAATAATTCACAATATTACTAATATTAGCTTGAATAACCCATTGGAAGTGTTAATAAAGCCATGGAATTGCTTATTAACGCTAGATCTTGCCAGAAAACTTATTTATAATGTTTGAATGCAGGGTTCTGGGTGTTCACACAGGGAGCAGGCAATAGTAAACTGTTAAGAAAAACCAGAAATGCAAACATTAAGCTTTTGGAAAGAGATTCTTGCAGTGCAATATGCCACTTGCCCTCTAGGGGGACTGGAGAGGCTCCTTTCTGTTGAAGTGGAAGGCACAATCGGTTACAGCTACAGAACCAAAGCAGAGCCTCAATTACAAAGAGGCTTTTTAGAATATTTGCTCACAAACTAGTATCTCTGGATTTCCAGGGCTGTATTATAGTCCCAGACAACACTCAAAACACTTGGAAGGGTTGCTGTCAGTAATTTGATACCTGATGAAGGCTTTTGGAGTTTTCCCAGGACTCTGGCAGGGTGCTGGGGTTTGCACGGTCTCTGACCTGATCTTTGTCCCTTCTTGGGCAGATGGTGTCCTTTCCAGAGCTCCAGACTTGGCATGGAGGTTCACAGGGTGCAGACAAGCACGATGTCTTGCTGGTGGCAGTAACCCTCTCTCTCTCTCACTATGAAGGCTGCAGTGAGGTCTCTGTAAGCAGACTGTCCCACTAGGGGACATTTATCACTTTCAATTCATGCTAGACTGGCCATGGGTTTTTAGCAGCTCTCAGAAATGATTCTTGCCTACTGCATGAAGGCGTTTAATGACTCACTCTGGTAAACTGAGGCATGGCAAAGTTTCCAGGTGGACGAGCTTGAAGCATCGAAGCTTGTTGTTACACAGCAAAGCTGGTTTGGAGCATGGCAGCATGGAAAGGCAAAGCAAGGCAAAATGGCAAAGTGAGTTGAGGCAGAGCACATTGTTCACCACTTCATTCATATTTATCAACTGCCTAAGTCCTGATGGCTCCATTTGGCCACAGAATTTCACCAATCAGAATGGTGCTTTGCCAAACTATATTAGGTGAAGCCAGGGGCTTGCTTTACCCAAATTTGGGAAAGCACAGGCCATACATAAACAAGTGTACATACCTTTTTACCACAGGAGCAGACTGGGTAGCTACAAGGCTTTTGTTCTTTTTCCATTCTGCTCCCCATTCCAACAGAGGGGGAAGGAGGACCAGAGGATCGTGCCTGGACAAGCCAGGACACATATCAGGCTTCATTTGGCCTTCCATGACAAATATAATGTATTCAAATTCATTAAAAGCTGTTACAAGATAATTGTTTAAGTTTCAACACTTACTGTGTTCCTTTGTGCTTTGACATCTAAGAAGTCCCTTTCTCTGTTAGCTTGCTTCATTTTTTTGTATTTGCAGCCTCTTTTCATTTAATATGCAACTCTCTTTTCTAAGTCATCTGACTTTGCTTATACTTTCTATATCAATGTCAAACTCTATAATTGTGCAGTTCCAGTCTTCACTGAAGTTAAACATAAGAAGTTATTCCATGAGCTATGACAGTGGAAACTGTAGTGATTTAGCAAGAAATTGAGACTTTCCTCTGTCCCTCTTTCCACAGAACTCAATAAAGCAAATAAATACATTCAAACCTGTTAAGCATTATTTAGCTTTTACTTATTATTAAGTTTCTTTGGAAAGTACATTAAAATAAGTGAGTTGTTATGTGTTTTATATGATCCACCCCCCTAATTATTGTGATCCCAGCAGTGCACGTTTCTCAACTTGCATTCTGTTTCCCCTTGAGGTCTTGTAAAATCTATTTTTTAGTAGATTGCTTATTAAGACACTAAATATAGTATTTTGAAATACAGCTTGAATTGTCCTTTTTTTCTTCTTCTTCTCGTTGCTGGTTTTTCCTTTCATTTTTATTTGTGTTACTTAGGTCTTCAGTAATATTTAGTGGCATTGAAATTCCTAGATTAATAGTGCATCAAGCTAAAGTTTTCATGGAGATTTTTTAGAGTTTCAGGAAGAATCCTGAGGGTAGGGCTTTCTAGGAAGTCTGAGTAATATAGGTGGCCATCTCTGACTTGAGTTTTAAATTTCAAGCAAATCAGTAACTGAAGGTCTCTTAGGTTCCTTTGAAACTCTCACTCTGTATCTTTTTCTGAAGAGATGTATGGTGCAAGTTCTGAATTAATTTCCTGTGCATTCCTATCCTTTGTTTTCTGAGCTATTTTTTTAATTGATATTGAATCTCTGGTTATTTCTCAGAAGCTAGCTAGAATGTTTTGGTGAAAAGAATTAGATTACAGTGGCAGAAACAGAGGCATTGCTGCCAATGCCAGAAAAGTAGCTGTCACTTCTTCAGCTCCCCAGAGCAACTGCAATTATCCCAACAATCGCAATTGCTCTCGCAATAACACCAATCATTGTGCACACCTCACATGCCATGTTCAGCATTAGGGGTGCCCTGCCTCCAGCCAGGAGGAGGAAAGTGGAGATAGTGGAGAAAAACAAATCTATTGTAGTGTATTTATTAGGTGGCCTGGCAGTTCAAAACTTCGGAAATACAGGGCTTTAGCTGAGACAGGTGCTCAGTCTACTTTGGCAAACACTTAGAATAGAATCAACCAGGTTAGAAGACACC
>WAAF01019516.1:0-57532 GCA_013400475.1 Tricholaema leucomelas
CACTTCTCCTGCTGCATCCCAGGCTCTGGTTAGCCCTAATTAAGAGCCCAGTCATTAAGCGGGTGGGGAATTACACCGTGAGCCAAGAAGAAAGTTTGTTGCTTTGTCCTTACAAACCAGGAGCTTGATTTCTGTAGCAGAAATACCATCACAGCCCATCAATTTTTATTGGTTTTTTTTTTTTTTTTTCTTTTCCTGAGATACTTTGAACAAAATAATTGAGCAGGAAAACCTTTCAGGTCTCCATTCCTCAAAATATTAAAATTGTAATGTAAATTATCTTATGCCTGGAGCGAAAAGCTTATGAAATGTCAGGGTTGTCATGGTTTTAAATACACAAGCAGTGGATCTTTTGTCAACTCTTATTGGAATTTTCATCATCTAGATAAATGGTCCCTTCACAGAGACAGAGATGTGCAGCCACACACACACACACACACACAGAGTTTCGTTTGGGGGGCAAGAAAATTAACCTACTCCTCAAAGGGTACTGCAGAGACCTGCAGCTTCCAAAGCTGTCCGCAGAAGGAGCTGGGTAATACCTCCAGAGCAAACCCACCTGGGTGTGGGGAACTTATTTATGTGAAAGGATGTGGCTGTATAAAATGATTTCTGCTACTGCATCCATTTGTATTTCTGTCTTGGTGTAACTAATGGATACAGCAGCAGAGCGTGGTGGAGGAACATTAAAGAAGCACAGACTGGCTTGGTGCAAGGAACAGAGCTGTTGAAAAAGAGAATCCAGTTGTAAGCAAATCTCTGAATTTAAAACTTGTCTTGGGCAGAGCTGTGGCTGAAATGATGCATCCTGCCCACAGCAGGGGGGTTGGAGCTAGATGATCCTTGTGGTCCCTTCCAACCATGACTGTGATTCTATGATTCTGTGATTAGGTGCAGACAAAGACAGCACAGAATCATAGAATCAGTGAGGTTGTGAGGTTGAAAAAGACGTTTAAGGTCATCAGGAAAGACATTGAGGTGCTGGCAGCTGTCCAGAGAAGGGAAATGAGGCTGGTGAAGGGTCTGAAGAACAGGTCTAGTGAGGAGCAGCAGAGGAGAACTAGAGTTGTTCAGTGTAGGGAAGGCTGGGGGGAGAACTTCTGAATCAGAATTATAGAATCAAGCAGGTTGGAAGAGACCTCCAAGCTCATCCAGCCCAACCTAGCACCCAGCCCTAGCCAGTCAACCAGACCATGGCACTAAATGCCCCAGCCAGGCTTTGCTTGAACACCTCCAGGGATGGTGACTCCACCACCTCCCTGGGCAGCCTATTCCAATGGTTGCTCTCTGGGATGTGCAGATGCTGGAGTGTGTCCAGAGAAGGGCCAGGAGGATGCTCAGAGAGCTGCAGCAGCTCTGCTGTGAGGACAGACTGAAAGAGTTGGGGCTGTTGAGTCTGCAGAAGAGGAGGCTCCCAGGTGACCTTCTTGTGGCCTTCCAGGATCTGAAGGGGGCTACAAAAAAGCTGGAGAGGGACTTTTGAGGCTGTCAGGGAGTGACAGAACTAGGGAGAATGGAGCAAAGCTGGAGGTGGGGAGGTTCAGACTGGCTGTGAGGAGGAAGTTGTTCATCATGAGAGTGGTGAGAGCCTGGAACAGGTTGCCCAGGGAGGTGGTTGAGGCCCCATTGCTGGAGGTGTTTAAGGCCAGGCTGGATGAGGCACTAAGTGCCCCATCCAGCCTTTGCTTGAACACCTCCAGGCACGGTGACTCCACCACATCTCTGGGCAGCCCATTCCAATGCCAATCACTCTCTCTGGCAGGAACTTCCTACTGACATCCAGCCTAGACCTCCTCTGGCACAACTTGAGACTGTGTCCCCTTGTTCTGTTGCTGGTTGCCTGGCAGAAGAGACCAACCCCACCTGGCTACAGCCTCCCTTCAGGTAGCTGCAGACAGCAATGAGGTCTGCCCTGAGCCTCCTCTTCTGCAGGCTGCACACCCCCAGCTCCCTCAGCCTCTCCTCACAGGGCTGTGCTCCAGGCCTCTCACCAGCTTTGGCGCCCTCCTGTGGACACCTTCCAGCACCTCAACATCTCTCTTGAATTGAGGAGCCCAGAACTGGACACAGCACTCAAGGTGTGGCCTGAGCAGTGCTGAGCACAGGGGCAGAATAACCTCCCTTGTCCTGCTGGCCACACTGTTGCTGATCCAGGCCAGGATGCCATTGGCTCTCCTGCCCACCTGGGCACACTGCTGGGACACACTTTGGGACATGGTTTAATGGCTGTAGTGGCATTAGGTTGAGAATTTGACTCGATGATCTTAGAGGTCTTTTCTAACTGAAACAATTCTACCATGTCCCAAAATTTTATGTCCATACATTTCTTGAACACCCCCAGGAGTGCTGATTCCACTGCCTCCCTGGGCAGCCTGTTCCTATGGCTGACCACTATTGTGGGAAAGAATTTTTACTTATGTCCAACCTCAACCTCTCCTACACTACATGGCCTGAAACTGTGCCAGGGAAGCATTAGGTTGGATCTTAGGAAAAAGTGCTTCACTGAAAGAGTGGTCAAGTATCAACCACCTCCCTGGACAGCCTACTCCAAGCTCTGAGTGTATCAGCCACCTCCCTGGACAGCCTACTCCAAGCTCTGAGTGTATCAGCCACCTCCCTGGACAGCCTATTCCAAGCTCTGAGTGTATCAAGCACCTCCCTGGACAGCTTATTCCAAGCTCTGAGTGTATCAAGCACCTCTCTGGACAGCCTACTCCAAGCTCTGAGTGTATCAAGCTCCTCCCTGGACAGCCTATTCCAAGCTCTGAGTGTATCAACCACCTCCCTGGACGGCCTATTCCAAGCTCTGAGCGTATTGAGCGCCTTCCCTGGGCACCCTGTTCCAGGATCTGACCATATCAAATCCAACACAACCCATCCTGGCACAGTTCTTGCTCTTCCAACAGGAGTGGTTCAGCCTTTGCAGAAATTTGCCTCTTCCTGAAGCACTGTGTGGGATGACAACATAAATCACAGGATGTTTTCTGAGCTGGGTGATATGGAAGGGGGGAGGCAGCGCTGACCTATGCTCAATGCACCATTTCCTAGCCTTGTGTTTGCTGCATTATTGAGCCAGTCATAATTATTGTGTCAAAGAAAGGCAATTTGTACTGGAGCAGATTGACATCTGGCTTGGGGTGGCAGCAGCCTTCCCTTCAGTAATTGAAATGATTGTTCTTCGTGTGCATTGTCAGAAAATGACATTCTTGCTGATATCACTGAAGTGACTTATATTCACTCTGCAGCTAAACAGATATTGTCAGGTCTGAGCTGACAAGTCATTGCTTCTTTCAGGGAGAAATCTCATTACCTCCAGCCATAACAGATGGCAGCCCTGGCACGCTGGGAGGGCTGCACTGGTGGGGGAGGATCACAGAAACACAGAAACATGCAGCTTGGCAAAGCCCCTCAGCATCACCGAGTCCAACTTAGAACCCTGCTCTACAAGATGCACCTGAAACCATCTCCCCAAGCACCACAGCCGAACCACCCTTAAACACATCCAGGCTGGGTGACTCCACCACCTCCCTGGGCAGCTCATTCCAGTCCCTGAACACTCTCTCCAGGAAAAAACTTCTTCCTAATGTCCTATCTAAACCTCCCCAGCCTCAGCTTGAGGCCATTCCCTTGTTCTGTGAGAATAGCCCAGCAGCAGCCTTGCCAAAATATCTCTTCTTCAGGTAGTTCTAGACAGCAATGAGGTCTCCTCTCAGCCTCCTCTTCCTCTAACTAACCATCCCCAGCTCCCTCAGTCACTCCTCATAAGCTTCGTTGCCCTCCTCTGCTCCAGCACCTCCACATCTCTGTTGTATTGTGGTGGATCACAGGTTCACAGGATGTCAGGGGCTGGAAGGGACCCAAGGAGACCATCGAGTCCAACCCCCCTGCCAGAGCAGGACCATACAATCTAACTCAGGTCACACAGGAACACATCCAGACAGGCCTGGAAAGGGTCCACAGGAGAAGACTTCACAACCTCTCTGGGCAGCCTGTGCCAGTGCTCTGAGACCCTTACAGTAAAGATCACAGTATCACAGTATCACAGTATTACCAAGGTTGGAAGAGACCTCACAGATCAAGTCCAACCCTTTACCACAGAGCTCAAGGCTAGACCATGGCACCAAGTGCCACGTCCAACCTTGCCACACACCCGAGGGGTGCTAAGGAACGAGATAAGAAGGGCAGAGGTAAGTCTGAACCCTTTCCTGGCAGGGCAGAGGCAGATCACATGTGACTTAGGTGGTCTTGAGCACAAATAACCTGCTGAAAAACTCCAGAGTAGACATCACACATTCACAGACTGCATTGGGTTGGAAGAGACCTTCAAAGG
This sequence comes from Tricholaema leucomelas, assembly GCA_013400475.1. Taxonomy (NCBI): domain Eukaryota; kingdom Metazoa; phylum Chordata; class Aves; order Piciformes; family Lybiidae; genus Tricholaema lacrymosa; species Tricholaema leucomelas. Next base: position 4,331 of record WAAF01019516.1, read on the forward strand.
TCATCGTGTCCAGAGGCCCTGCAGTGAGCAGGGACACCTCCGACTGGATCAGGGTACCCAGGGCCACGTCAAGTCTAATACTGAATGTCTCCAGGGATGGGGTCTCAACTGCATCCCTGGGCAACCTGTTCCAGTATTGCACCACTCTCACTGTCAAGACTTTCCTCCTTATGTCCAGCCTAAATCTACCCTGGAACTGGGTTGGAACTAGATCTTTGAGGTCCCTTCTGACCCAAACCATTCCATGATTCTATGAATTAAACAGATCCTAGAACTCTAGGGTAAACTTTGGGATGGATTACTCCTCATGATTCCAGTCCTCCTCTCTAACTGGGTGTGAGTGCAAACTGGAGAGCAAGGTGGAAGACAGTTTTGCTGCCCCTAGTTGGTGGCTTTGCCTGTTTCTGCATGCAGGCACCCAAGGAGGTCATCGTGGTGATGCCCAATGATAGGACAAGGAGCAATGGGTGGAAGCTGAGGCAGAGGAAGTTTCATTTAAACATGAGGAGGACTTTTTTCCCTGTGAGGACAGAGCACTTGAACAGGCTGCCCATAGGGGTTGTGGAGTCTCCCTCTCTGGAGATATTCCAAACCTGCCTGGATGTGTTCCTGTGTGATCTGGTCTAGGAGATCCTGCTCTGGCAAGGGGTTGGACTGGATGAGCTTTGGAGGTGCCTTCCAGCCCCTGACATTCTGTAATCCTGTGGTTTCTCACCAGAGCAGAGCAGAGTGGGTGATCTGCTCCTGGCCATGCCTCTGTTGATGCAGCCCAAGATATGAGCTGCAAGTGTGCATTGAGAGTTAAGAGCTCATCCTCACCTGCAGCTCCATTGCTGCTCTTTGTGAGCTCCATTTGAAGGGAGATTTTTCCCTAGTTTCTGTGCCCAGTGCTGTGGTGACCTCCAAAGCCATTAGGGAGACCTTACTGTGGCCTTTCAGCGCTTAAATGGAGCCTAGAAGAAAGAATAGAATAGAATAGAACAGAATAGAATAGAATAAGCCAGGTTGGAAGAGACCTCCAAGCTCATCCAGCCCAACCTAGCACCCAGCCCTGTGCAATCAACCAGACCATGGCACTAAGTGCCTCATCCAGGCTTTTCCTGAAGACCCCCAAGGATGGTGACTCCACCACCTCCCTGGGCAGCCCATTCCAATGCCAATCACTCTCTCTGCCAACAACTTCCTCCTAACATCCAGCCTATACTTCCCCCGGCACAACTTGAGACTGTGTCCTCTTGTCCTGTTGCTGGTTGCCTGGCAGAAGAGCCCAACCCCACCTGGCTACAGCCTCCCTTCTGGGAGTTGTAGACAGCAATGAGGTCTGCCCTGAGCCTCCTCTTCTCCAGGCTGCACACCCCCAGCTCCCTCAGCCTCTCCTCCCAGGGCTGTGCTCCAGGCCCCTCCCCAGCCTTGCTGCCCTTCTCTGGACACCTTCCAGCACCTCAACATCTCTCTTGAATTGAGGAGCCCAGAACTGGACACAGCACTCAAGGTGTGGCCTGAGCAGTGCTGAGCACAGGGGCAGAGTAACCTCCCTTGTCCTGCTGGCCACACTGCTCCTGAGCCAGCCCAGGATGCCATTGGCTCTGCTGCCCACCTGGGCACTGCTGCCTCATCTTCAGCTCCTCTCTCCCAGCACCCCCAGCTCCCTCTCTGCCTGGCTGCTCTCAGCCACTCTGTCCCCAGCCTGTAGTGCTGCTTGGGGTTGTTGTGGCCAAAGTGTAGAACCCTGCACTTGGCCTTGTTCAGTCTCATCCCATTGGCCTCTGCCCACCCATCCAGCCTGTCCAGGTCCCTCTGCAGGGCTCTCCTACCTCCAACAGCTCCACACCTGCTCTTAGCTTGGTGTCATCTGCAAACTTACTGATGCTGGACTCAATCCCCTCGTCCAGATCATCAATAAAGATATTGAACAGGACTGTGCCCAGCACTGATCCCTGGGGAACACCACTAGTGACTGGGGACAGAGTATTGAGCAGGGCATCTTGCGACAGGAGAAGGTTAAACTAGAAGAGGGAGAGTAAGATTGAAGAGAATGGAGTAATGTTTGCCACTGAGGGCAATGAGCCCCTGCCCCAAACAGAGAGGTGGGAGATGCCCCATCCCTGGAACCATTCCAGGTTAGGTTACCTGGGGCTCTGAACAACCTGATGTAGGTGTAGATGTCCCTGCTGGCTGCAGCAGGATTTGGACTGGATGACTTTGAGATGTCCTTTCCAACCCAAACCATTCTATAATTCCATAATTCTATGACACCTGGAAAGGCCATTGCATGGTGTGACCACAACTATGTCTTCCTACATCACCTGTGCTTTCCAGTTCAGCCTTTCTCACCTTTTGTTGGTGAAGCAGCAATGTGGAAGAATGGACACAAGGTCTACAGTCAGAGCCTGCAGCTAAGACCGCATTTCCTCCACCTAACAATCAGAATATTTTAGCCTTGATCTCCTGAGGAGGAAATCTGGGGAAATGTCAGACTCTTCACATTGCAATCAAGCTGCTATTTAAGGGAATGTTTGCTTCAGTGGATTGCTCACAAGGCTTTATGAAAACGTCTGTCAGAAATTGTTCTTTTCCATATTTCCCCAATAGATTTGTTGCTTGTGTGCTTTTTGTCCTTAAAAAAAAAACAACAGAAAAAAAGAGAACAGGAAAAAAAGGAAAAAGAAAAAAGAAAGAAGAAAGAAGAGAAAATTGAATAAAGAAAAAAATGAAAAAAGAAAGAAGAAAAAAAAAAAGAAGAAAAAAAAAGAAAAAAGGAAAAAAAGAACAAAAAAGAAAGAAAAAAGAACAATAAAAAAGAACAAAAAAGAAAGAAAAAAGAAGAAAAAAGAAAAAATAGAAAAAAAAAAAAAAAGAAAAAAGAAAGAAGAGAAAATTGAATAAAGAAAAAAATGAAAAAAGAAAGAAGAAAAAAGAGAAAATTGAATAAAGAAAAAAATGAAAAAAGAAAGAAGAAAAAAGAGAAAATTGAATAAAGAAAAAAATGAAAAAAGAAAGAAGAAAAAAGAGAAAATTGAATAAAGAAAAAAATGAAAAAAGAAAGAAGAAAAAAGAGAAAATTGAATAAAGAAAAAAATGAAAAAAGAAAGAAGAAAAAAGAGAAAATTGAATAAAGAAAAAAATGAAAAAAGAAAGAAGAAAAAAGAGAAAATTGAATAAAGAAAAAAATGAAAAAAGAAAGAAGAAAAAAGAGAAAATTGAATAAAGAAAAAAATGAAAAAAGAAAGAAGAAAAAAGAGAAAATTGAATAAAGAAAAAAATGAAAAAAGAAAGAAGAAAAAAGAGAAAATTGAATAAAGAAAAAAATGAAAAAAGAAAGAAGAAAAAAGAGAAAATTGAATAAAGAAAAAAATGAAAAAAGAAAGAAAAAGGAAAAAAGAAGAAAGAAGAAAGAAAAAAGAAAAAAGAAGGAAGAAAAAAAGAACAAAAAAAAATTAAAAAAATATGAAAAAAATGAAAAAAGAAAGAAAAAGGAAAAAAGAAGAAAGAAGAAAGAAAAAAGGAGAAAAGAAAGGAAAAAGAAAGAAAAAGGAGAAAAGAAAGAAAGAAAAAAGAAGATATAAAAAAGAAAAAAAGAGAAAAAAGAACGAAAAAAGAAAGTAAAAGAAAAAAAAAGAAAGAAAAAAGACAAAATAGGAAAGAAAAAAGAAAAATGAATAAAGAAAAAAAAGAAAAAAGAAAGAAAAAAGGAAAAAAGAAAGAAGGGAAAAGAAAAGGAAGGAAAAAGAAAAAAGAGAAAAAAGAAGGAAAGAAAAAAGAGAAAAAAGAAGGAAAAAGAAAAAGAGGAAAAAAAGGAAAAAGAAATTTTTTTTTTGGTAGAGGAATAGAATGTGTGGGCCTGGGAGACCTCTGGAGATGATTGAGTCCAACCCTAGGGCCAGTGCAGGGCGCAGAAGAACACATCCAGATGGGTCTTGAAAGTCTCCAGAGAAGGAGGCTCCACAATCTCTTTGGCCACTCTGCTCCAGGGCTCCAGCATCCTTACAGTAGAGAAGTTTCTTCCTCCTGTTGAGGTGGAACGTCTTGGATTCCAGTTTGGATCTGCTGCCCCTTGTCCTGTCACAGGATGCCACTGAGCAGAGCCTGGCCCCTTCTTCTTGGCACCCACCCTTCAGGTGTTTCTAAACGTTGATCAGATGTCCTCTCAGGCTGCTCTTCTCCAGACCAGACAGCCCCAGGTCTCTCAGCTGTTCCTCATCAGACAGGTGTTCCACTCTCTACATCATGCTCCTAGCCTCTGTTGGACTCTCTCCAGTAGTTGCCTGTCCTTGAACTGGGGGAGCTCAGAACTGGGCACAATACTCCAGACGTGGTTTCACCAGGGCAGAGCAGGGGGGGAGGAAAACCTCCCTTGAGTTTTTTTCTCCCCAGATGAATGATTCAATTGGCAAAGTTCATGAGCTATTAAGAAATGCAGCACTTTGGACTCCTGCAATGTTTATGACCATGGGAGCCTACAGGAAGGCTGGGGAGGGACTATTGACAAGGTCTGGGAATGTCAGGACGAGGGGGAATGGGTTTAAGCTGGCAGAGGGGAGATTTAGACTGGATGTTAGGAGGAAGCTCTTTACAGTGAGGGTGGTGAGACACTGGCACAGGTTGCCCAGGGAGGTTGTGGATGCTTCCTCCCTGGAGGTGTTTAAGGCCAGGCTGGATGAGGCCTTGAGCAACCTGCTCTAGTGGGAGGTGTCCCTGCCTATGGCAGGGGGTTGGAGCTGGATGATCCTTGAGGTCCCTTCCAACCTAAACCATTCTGTGATTCTATGAATCAGACCTGGGTCAGGAGCAGTGTGGACAGCAAGACAAGGGAAGTTATTCTGCCCCTGCCCTCAAGTCTGTTCTCTACTCTGTTTTCCCAGTCTGGAGAAGAGGAGGCTCCCAGGTGACCTTGTGGCCTTCCAGGATCTGAAGGGGGCCTCCAAAAAAGCTGGGGAGGGACTTTTTAGGCTGTCAGGGAGTGACAGGACTAGGGGGGATGGAGCAAAGCTGGAGGTGGGGAGATTCAGAGTGGAGGTGAGGAGGAAGTTGTTCATCATGAGAGTGGTGAGAGCCTGGAACGGTTTTCCCAGGGAGGTGGTTGAGGCCCCATGGCTGGAGATGTTTAAGGCCAGGCTGGATGAGGCTGTGGGCAGCCTGCTCTAGGGTAGGGTGTCCCTGGCCATGGCAGGGGGGTTGGAACTGGCTGATCCTTGTGGTCCCTTCCAACCCTGCCTGATTCTATGATTCTATGATAGTGAGGACATGGTACAAGTGAAGGTGCTCTAAGGTGCAGAGAGCTGTCAGCTTGCATGAGGACCCTTAAGTCCAGGAGCCTTGCAGGTTGGTTTTTCTTTGCTTGGGCTAGTTTAGGTCCTTCACCATTTTCTCTCCTTTGCCACTTTCTTTGGGTATAACAGGGAATTAAGGATGTGAAAGCAGGAGGAAAAGTAATGCATTCTGAGAGTGCAAAAATTGTGTTTAGCACTTCAGTAGGTGAAGAGCAGCCTGTAAAGAGAGAAAATGATGGTGAACAAGCTGGTGGAATAAACCAGTTAGGTGCCATGTCCTGAGGAGGCTCCAAGTGTGGGCTGCTGCCTTTAGAAGCTGATATGTTTGTTTTTTGGAGGGTTATTAATATACATCCTTTTTAGCTGCACACCACACTGGGGGAAGGACCCAAGGGGGGAAATACAGGTATAAAAGACTGAAAAAAAGAAAGAGAAGTGCTATTGCTCCATGTTCTTGGTATGTGTGATGGTGAGCAAAGGGTATGAACCAGCACCCACCTGAATCAAGCAGGTTGGAAGAGACCTCCAAGCTCATCCAGTCCAACCTAGCACCCAGCCCTATCCAATCAACCAGACCATGGCACTAAGTGTCCCATCAGAGATTCATAGAAATGTTTCAGTTGGAAGAGACCTCTAAGATTGCCAAATCCAAACATCAGCCTGACACTGTTGTGGCCATCATCAACTCCAAGCATCAACCCAGTGCCACCATGGCCATTAAACCATATCCCAAATATGCCAGGTCCATATGTTTGTTGAACACATGCAGGGATGCTGACTCCACCACCTCCCTGGGCAGCCTGTTCCAGTGCTTGACCACTCTTTCAGTAAATAAATCTTACCTAATATCTAACCTAAAACTCCCCTGCCATAATTTCAAGCCACTTCCTTTCATTCTATCAGCAGCAAGAAAACAACCATGACCCCCCCCATCCCCTCCCCCAACTCCAACCTCCTTAGTGGGAGTTGTAGAGAGGAATAAGGTCTCCCCTCTTCTCTGGGGAAAACAGCTTTAACCACAGGTGAAAATGGTTCTGAATCACCCTGCTGAGAAAGTATAAATTGGTTTCAGGTGTGTGCTTGTTGTTTGTCTGGAGTGTGGGTATGCTGCTGGGGTGGTTTTTTAGCTGGCCATTGCTGAGGGTCCTGAGGACTTGATGCTGGCTTGATCAACCTGCTTCCTTTCTAGGATGTTTTTTCTGTCCAATGGTGGCTGCTGGAAAGGGAAAATTTGGTGTCTTTCAGAAGGAGGTGATGTCTGCCCAGGCTTTGCTGCATCTTGGGAAGCTACAGAGATGGGTTGGAACTGAGCCCACAAGCAAGAGTTTCCCCTGCAGAGACACAAGGTAGGAAAACATGGATTTATAAACCCTTTTTGTTTGCTGTTTTGGTTGGCCTGATTCCTTAGTGCCTCTTTGCCTGAAGTGTCACCTGTGTCACCTATCCTCACAAGTACTTTGATGCTTTTGAGATTTGACAGTACTTGTAGGGCACTGCTTTCAAGTTTTGGGTTTCCTCATAAAGAGCTCTTCTAGGTGTCTCCTTCAGTCCTGCTGTGGTTCTCCAGTGATGCTGTAGGTGGCTGTGGGCTCTGTGCATAGCTGGTGGATGCTGTGCTGCTAGAAGTGGGATGTGAGGTTAAACCTTGCATTACTTGGTGGTATTTCTGTGCTGGATGGGTTGGTGGAAACTCAGGTCTCTGTGTGTTGTTCTGTCCTTGCTGGAAGGACAAAAGGCTGCACCTGTGAGCAGGTTTTAATTCTTGGTGATGCCATTTCCTTGAGCTGTTGTGTAGTTTCAGAGCTTCAAACACATAGCAGAGTCTGGCTGTGATAATAACCTCATTTAGTCTATTTGGAATCATAGAATGGTTTAAGTTGGAAGGGAATTCAAGGATCATCCAGTTCCAACCTCCTGCCACAGGCAGGGACACTTCCCACTAGAACAGGTTGCTCAAGGTCTCATCCAACCTGGACTTGAACACCTCCCTGGGCAACCTGTGCCAGTGTCTCACCACCCTCACTGCAAAGAACTTCTTCCTAGCATCCACTTTCAATCTCCCCTCTGCCACTTTAAACCCATTCCTCCTTGTCCTATCATGACAAGACCTTGTCAATAGTCCCTAGCCCTCCTGTAGCCCCCTTCAGATACTGGAAGGCTCTCTTGAGCATCTTTGTGGCCCTCCTCTGGACTGGCTCCAACACTTCCATGTCCTTCTTGTGTTGGGGGCTCCAGAACTGCAGACAGGACTGCAGGTGGGGTGTGAGGAGAGCAGAGCCAAGGGGCAGAATGCCCTCCCTTGCCCTGCTGCCCACACTGCTCTTGCTGCAGCCCAGCACAGGGTTGCTGTCTGGGCAGCACTCACACTGCAGGCTCATGTTGAGCTTTTCATCAACCCAGACCCCCAGGTCCTTGAATCCCTCAGCCTGGCATTCATGATGTAGAATCCCAGAAGCAGTCAGGGTTGGAAGAGACTACAAGGATCATGTAGTTCCAACCCCCCTGCCATATCTTGTAGCTACATCTCACAGTAGCTCCTTTAGTGGGAATTGATTAAGCTGAAGTGTTTCCAAGTTGTCTGAAGTCTCCTTTCAAAGTGTTGCTTCAAGCAGAAGTGCAGACTCTCAAAGCACAGGTTAAGCATGGCCAAGTGCAGCACTGTGTTGAATGTGCTGCATCTTGTGAGAGAGGGAATTTGATATGCACATTCAGGAGGCTCTGTTTTTCTAGCCCATGCATTCTATGTCCTCTTGTAATGGAGGGGCTGCAGTTACAGGCTTAAAGAGGAACATAGCTTTCTTGGCTGAGCACATCTCAGCAGTTCTCTCAGCATTGCTGTTTATCTGAGGTTGAGGTAACATCAGGTTTGTTTCCTTTTAATTCCCCTGTGAAGTTTTCTGTGTCTCTTCAGCTGTATCTTTGTGGGAATTGTCTAAACCCAAAACTCCTTCACGAGGTGAGAGTTCCCTTTTTACTGCCACCTGATTCTTGTTTTCAGTGTTTCTTTTGCTGCTGGAGCATTTTGCCTGGAGCAATTCTGAACAGATCCTGCGTTTTGGTTTGGTTTGTGCTGGATCCTGTCTAGTCCCCCTTTATTTAGCTTCATCTTTTTTCTTTGTCTTTTGCTTCATTTTTCTCATCCCAAAGCACTTGATAAATGACCTTAATCACCTCCTTGTCCCAGTGCCTTGCTCAGAGGCAACCAGCATAGTGGTCTTCCACAGCAATGCGACTGTGCTGACAAATGAGAGAAGAGCAGCTGAAGACTCCTGTCTTGGCTTCTGTAAGGCCTCTGTTTTGGCCCCATGCAACACTCTTATGAGGACACAGGAAGCCCACAAAGATGATCTGAGGGCAGCATCACCTTTGCAGGTGAGCACCTGGAATGGGTTGAGGCCCCATCCCTGGAGGTATCACAGTATCACCAAGGTTGGAAGAGACCTCACAGATCATCAAGTCCAACCCTTTACCACAGAGCTCAAGGCTAGACCATGGCACCAAGTGCCACGTCCAATCCTGCCTTGAACAGCTCCAGGGACGGCGACTCCACCACCTCCCTGGGCAGCCCATTCCAGTGTCCAATGACTCTCTCAGTGAAGAACTTTCTCCTCACCTCGAGCCTAAATTTCCCCTGGCACAGCCTGAGGCTGTGTCCTCTTGTTCTGGTGCTGGCCGCCTGAGAGAAGAGAGCAACCTCCTCCTGGCCACAACCACCCCTCAGGTAGTTGTAGACAGCAATAAGGTCTGCCCTGAGCCTCCTCTTCTCCAGGCTAAACAACCCCAGCTCCCTCAGCCTCTCCTCGTAGGGCTGTGCTCGAGGCCTCTCCCCAGCCTCGTTGCCCTTCTCTGGACACGTTCAAGCATCTCAATGTCCCTCTTAAACTGGGGGGCCCAGAACTGGACACAGTACTCAAGGTGTGGTCTAACCAGTGCAGAGTACAGGGGCAGAATGACCTCCCTGCTCCTGCTGGCCACACCATTCCTGATGCAGGCCAGGATGCCACTGGCTCTCTTGGCCAGCTGGGCACACTGCTGGCTCATGTTCAGGTGGGTATCTATCAGCACCCCCAGATCCCTTTCTGTTTGGCTGCTCTCCAGCCACTCCAACCCCAGCCTGTAGCTCTGCATGGGGTTGTTGTGGCCAAAGTGCAGCCCCTGGCACTTGGACTTATTGAATGCCATCCCCTTGGACTCTGCCCATGTGTCCAGGCGGTGTTTAAGGCCAGGCTGGATGAGGCTGTGGGCAGCCTGCTCTAGGGTAGGGTGTCCCTGCCCATGGCAGGGGGGTTGGAACTGGCTGATCCTTGTGGTCCCTTCCAACCCTGACTGATTCTGTGATAGGCTGAGGGAGCTGGGGTTCTTCAGCCTGGAGAAGACAAGACTCTGGTGGAGGGACCTCAGCTGCCTTCCAGTATCTGAAGGGAACCTGTAGGAAGGCTGCAGAGAGACTTGTTGTAAGGATGTCTGGAATGGGTTTAAGCTGAGGGAGAGTAGATTTAGACTGGATCGTAAGAGGAAGCTCTTCAGTAGAAGGGTGGTGAGATCCTGGAATGGGTTGCTTGGGGAGGTTCTGCATGCCCCTTCTACTCCCCCCACCACCACCATCCAGAGGTGTTCAAGGCCAGGTTGGATGAGGCCTTGAGCAACAAAGTCTAGCTGAGGGCCTTCCTTGCCCATGGCAGTGAGCTTAAAGCAGATGATCTTGAAAGGCCCTTCTCACCTGAGCCATTCTATGATGGTGAATCAGAGAGAGCTGGATAGAGCATTTGATGGGTAAGGATTTGGCTTGATAGCCTTATTGAGAGTTGCAGCCAGAGTCTCAGTGTCTTTATGGAGAGCAGTATCAGGTGGTGTCCCTTGTGTTCATACCAGGGTTGGAAGTGTCTTTGTGGAGAGCAGTGTCAGGTGGTGTCCCTTGGGTTCATACCAGGGTTGGAAGTGTCTTTATGGAGAGCAGTGTCAGGTGGTGTCCCTCGGGTTCATATCAGGGCTGGTACTGCTCAATGTCTTTATTAATGTCATAGGTGAATTAAGTGCAATGCTGTGGATGCTGACACCAAGATGCACATAGCAATTGATGTGCTTGAGAGAGTGGATGCCACTCACAGGAGTCTTGACAGTCTTGAGAAGCTGTCCCATGTGAACCTCATGAAGTCCAACATGATGAAGTGCAATGTTTTGCACCTAGATTGGGGCAGTCACCATTACCAATGAAGTCTGGGGGGTGAATGGATTGAGAGGAGCCGTGTGGAGAAGGACTTGGGGGTGCTGATGGGTGGAAACTTGAGTGTGAACTGTCAGTGCATGCTTCCAGTGCAGAAAGCCACAGGTAGCCTGTGCTGATTCTGTGATTGTTTTTGCTATTCCTATTTACAGCTGGGAAGACCCAGACAAAGGGCTCAAAATACACTGACTGGCTGCTGTGGCTAAGAGCAGTTGGGTGCCCCTGCAGTGGGACTCCTTGGGCCTGTGAAGGTGCTGGCTGGTGCTGCATGGTGCTAATTGTGCAGATGGATGGGTGATCATAGAATCATAGAATGGTTTAGGTTGGAAGGGACCTCAAGGATCATCCAGCTCCAACCCCCTGCCACAGGCAGGGACACCTCCCACTAGAGCAGCTCACCCAAGGCCTCATCCAGCCTGGCCTTAAACACCTCCAGGGAGGAAGCATCCACAACCTTCCTGGGCAACCCATTCCAGTGCCTTACCACCCTCACTGTAAAGAACTTCCTCCTAACATCCAGTCTAAATTTCCCCTCTTCCAGCTTAAACCCATTCCCCCTCGTCCTAACATTACTAGACCGTGTAAATAGTCCCTCCCCAGCCTTCCTGTAGGCTCCCTTCAAATACTGGAAGGCCACTATAAGGTCTCCTCGAAGCCTTCTCCTCTCCAGGCTGAAGAGCCCCAACTCTCTCAGCCTGTCCTCATAGCAGAGGTGCTCCAGCCCTCTGATCATCTTCGTGGCTCTTCTTTGGACCCGCTCCAGCAGTTCCATGTCCTTCTTGTATTGGGGGCTCCAGAACTGCACACAGTACTCCAGGTGGGGTCTGACGAGAGCAGAGTAAAGGGGTGATGCTGGATTGCTTTTCTGGGATAACTCTGGAGATGTTACTGGGCAGCAAGAGGAAGGCATGTGATAGAGGTGGTAACCTCAGTGTGCTCTAGGAAGTTCATAAGAACCTACACAACTCCAGACATACAGGCTGTCCGAGGTGGTGATTGGGACCGGCCTGTTGGAAGGCAGTGAAGGGGAAAAGGATGTGATTGTACTCAGCTGGCCATCAGTCATCACCCTCAGGTCCTTCTCCACTGAAAGAATTCATGGTCACCCTAGTTGCAGTGAGTAGTGGAACATCACCAGCGAGTTTGCTGATGACACCAAGATGGGTGGAGTGGCTGCCACAGCAGGAGGCTGTGCTGCCATTCAGCCAGGCTGGTGCAGTGGGTGGGGGGAGATGGAATGAAATTCAACAAGGACAAGGGGAGAGTCTGGCACCTGGGAAAGAAAACCCCCAGGGAGCAGGATAGGCTGGGGACTGAGCTCTTGGAAGGCAGCAAAGGGGAAAAGGATCTGGGGTCCTAGCTGATGAGAGGTTGATCACGAGCCAGCAATGTGCTCTTGTGGCCAGGAGGGGCAAAGCCATTCTGGAGTGGATTTGAAGGGCTGTGGTTAGTAGGTCAAGGGAGGTTCTCCTGCCCCTCTACTTTGCTCTGGTGAGGCCACATCTGGAGTACTGTGTCTAGCTCTTGGGCCCCCCAATTGAAGAGGGACACAGAAATGCTTGAGAGAGTTCAGCACAGAGCCACGAAGGTGCTGAAGGGAATGGAACATCTCTGTTAGGAGGAGAGCCTGAGGGAGCTGGGGCTGTGCTGCTGGGAGAGGAGGAGACTGAGAGGTGACTTCAGCAATGGCTATCAATATGTGGAGGGTGAGTGGCAGGAGGCTGGAGCCAGGCTCTGCTGGGGGATGCCCAGGGACAGGGCAAGGGGCAATGGGTGGAAGCTGAGGCAGAGGAAGCTTCATGTAAACATGAGGAGGAATTTTTTCCCTGTGAGGGTGACAGAGCACTGGAAGAGGCTGCCCAGGGGGGTTGTGGAGCCTCCCTCTCTGGAGATATTCCAAACCTGCCTGAGTGTGTTCCTGTGTGATCTGGTGTGGGAGATCCTGCTCTGGTGAAGGGGTTGGACTGGATGAGCTTTGGAGGTCCCTTCCAGCTGCTGACATTCTGTTATCTTGTGGAATCATTATCTCTGGAGGTAAGACACAGATGTAGTGCTCAGGGAATGTGGTTTAGTGGTAGTGGCCTAGCAGTAGTGGTGGGATTGTGAACTTCAGGAGAACTGTTGGGCTTGCTCTCTTTCCCAATGTCAGCAGCTCTATGATTTGAGGATTAAAATGAGTTTTCCTGCAGTTAGGTTTGCAGAGAAGGTTGGTTTGTGAATAACCAAAGATCTTCTGTGACAGCACAACTTAGAATCATAGAATCAACTAGGTTGGAAAAGACCTCCAGGACCATGCAGTCCAACCTATCACCCAGTCCTACCCTAGGCTAGTGTAGGTGGTGGGGAACATCTGCTTGTGGGACTCCAAAACTGGGTTGAAATAAGGTGAAGTGGTTTAGAGCCACAGGAGGAGGTCTCAAGGAAGAAACCTTTGCACTAGAGTCCAGCTGCTCACCCAGACCTCAGTTCTGCCACCACCGCTATGCCATGTCCATTTTCTTCACAACCTAGAGTCAGTGTGTCTGGAAGATGAGGTGGTGGGGAGGGAAATAGCTTTTCTTGGTCTGAGGTTTGAAGCAGGTACCTCTTGCACCCATTTCTGACAGGTATGGCTCCAGAATTACCTTTATCATCTGGCTTTCCCTCTACTTGAAATTACCTCCTTGTTTGGCTGGATAAGATTTGAGGCTCTAAGTGTGAGATTATCTCCAAGGCCAAGTGATTTTTATATTTTCTAGCCAGAGTCAGCAACTTACTCAAATCCTCTTTGGAGATCAGGTGTAACTCCTTCCCCTCCGCTCCAGGGTGGATATTTGTGCCAAGCCTTTATTCCAGGCTCGATAACAACCTCGCTGCTCAAAGCCTCAGTGTTTTATCAGCTGTGCCTTCTCAAATGGATGCTGTCTTTATGGAGGCTTCAGTATTTTGTGAGAGAGAGTGGAAGTGCTTTTTTCTTTTTCCCCAACCAACCCCCACACTTTGTTTTTCTTCCACATCAAAGCTCTGATAATTCAGCAGATCACCATCAGCAGCAGGCTGCTCTATTATACATGACATCCTTCTATGCTCACAGCATGGGCTCTGCACAAGTGCTCTTCAATTCTATGGAACCAGGGCACTCATCACTTGCTGAGGCAGACCCTTATTCTTGTGTCACTCAGCTGAAGTAGCTGTGTGCTGTGTCTGGTTACTGTTTGGTGTGTGGGGGCTACATTTCTTTAGTGGAGGTTGCATATTTAATAAGCTGAGGAGTTCTCAGGCTTAGGACTAAAAACAGCTTCAGCTCCCTTGCATCTCTGTACTCTTGCTTGGAGTATGTTTTGGAGGAAGGATAGAGGTAATTTGGTGTTCTGTGACTGCTTTGGCTTTGTAGATAATTCTGCTCTCAGATGCTTTCTCTCACCTTTGCAGATCTCGATCTAACCCACTCAGGTAGGTCACTACCCATCACTGAATGAATCATAAATCATAGAATGGTTTGGGTTGGAAAGGATCTTAAGGATCACAGAATCACACAGAAACATGCAGGCTGGCAAAGCCCCTCAGCATCACCAAGCCCAACCTAGAACCCTACTCTACAAGATTCACTTGAAACCATAGCCCTAAGCACCACAACCAAACCACCCTTAAACACATCCAGGCTGGGTGACTCCACCACCTCCCTGGGCAGCTCGTTCCAGTCCCTGACCACTCTCTCCATGGAAAAAATTTTACTAATGTCCCATGTAAACCTACCCAGTTTCAGCTTGAGGCCATTCCCTCTTGTTCNTTCCCCCTTGTTCTGTCTCCAGTTGCCTGTGAGAAGAGCCCAGCATCAGCCTCTCCATAATGTCCCTTCTTCAGGTGGTTGGAGACAGCAATGAGGTCTCCCCTCAGCCTCCTCTTCCTCACACTAATGATCTCCAACTCCCTCACTCTCCTCAGATTCATTCTCCAGGCTCTTCCCCAGCATTGTTGCCCTCCTCTGGACCTGTTCCAGCACCTCCACAGCTCTCTTGTATTGCGGTGCCCAAAACTGAACACAACACTTGACCTGTGGCCTCCCCAAAGCTGAGTACAAGGGAACATGATCTTGGAGGTCTCTTCCAACCTGATTGATTCTATGATCTAGTTCTAACTGAAAGGAACACCTGCTAGACCAGGTTGGTAAACTCCCTGCTCAACCTGGCCTGGAATGTTTTTGGGCTCTGGCCTCTGCCACATCCCTGGATAATCTGTTTGTGTCTCAACCCTCAAGGTAAAGAATTTCTTCCTAACATTCAATCTGAATCTCCCTTCTTCCAGCTTCAATCCATGTTCCCTCATCCTATCATTACAAGCCCTTGTAAAATGTCCCTCCTCAATATCTAGTTGTACTGGAGTCAGCTGAGATGCAGGTGTTCTGTGCCACATCCAAGACGTGAAATCATAGAACAGAACCATAGAATTAGCCAGGTGGGGTTAGTCTCTTCTGCCAGGCACCTAGCAACAAAAGAAGGGGACACAGCCTCAGGTTGTGCCAGAGGAGATCTAGGCTGGATATCAGTAGGAAGTTCCTGCCAGAGAGAGTGATTGGCATTGGAATGGGCTGCCCAGGGAGGTGGTGGAGTCACCGTGCCTGGAGGTGTTGAAACAAAGCCTGGCTGGGGCACTTAGTGCCATGGTCTGGTTGATTGTCTAGGGCTGGGTGCTAGGTTGGACTGGATGAGCTTGGAGGTCTCTTCCAACCTGGTTGATTCTATGAATTGTTTTGGCTAGAAGAGACCTTTTTAAGATCAAGTCCAACTACTTGAAGGGATGTTGTGGAGAGGCTGCTGCTGGGCTCATCTCATGTGTAACTGGAGACAGAACAAGGGGGAATGGCCTCAAGCTGAGGCTGGGGAGGTTTAAGATTAGACATTAAGAAAAAGTTTTTCCTGGAGAGAGTGGTCAGGGACTGGAATGAGCTGCCCAGGGAGGTGGTGGAGTCACCCCAGCCTGGATGTGTTTAAGGGTGGTTTGGTGGTGGTGCTTAGGGCTATAGTTTAAAGTGAATCTTGTAGAGTAGGGTTCTAGGTTGGACTTGGTGATCCTGAGGGGCTCTGCCAACCTGCATGCTTCTGTGATTAACCCAGCACTGCCAGTTCTCCACTAAACCATGTCCCTCAGCACCACATCTACCTCAATTTAAATCTCTTCAGGGATCAGGACTCCCTCCACAACCTGTCTCAGAGCTTGACAAACCTTTTTGGGAAGAAATTCTTCCTAATGTCCAATCTAAACCTCCCATGGTGAAACCTGAGATGATTTCCACTTGTCCTAATGCTTCTTCCATGGGAGAAGAGACAGACTCCTCACCTGGCTCCAGCCTCCTTTCAGGAAGCTGTAGAGTGCAAGGTCTCCCCTCAGCCTCCTTTCCAGTCTGAACAGCCCTGAGTTTCTCAGCTGCTCCTCACAAGATCTGTTCTTCACACCCTTCATCAGCTTTATTACCCTTCTCTGGACTCTCTCCAGCACCTAAATTTTATCCTTCAAGGGAGGGCTCCAACCAGCATTTGAGGTTTAACCTAACCAGTGCTTAGTACAGTGGGACAATCTTTGCCCTGCTCTTGCTGCCCATAGTGTTGCTGATAAAATGGCCATAAAGGTTTCCATCACCTTCACATGGCTGAATCATGAAGGTTAATAACTTTTGGTTGTTAGCATCCCAGGCTGAAGCTGTGCAGAGAGCAGAGGTTTGTGGAAGTTGTGTATGGTTGTGGTTTGGGGGTTGGTTTTTTTTTTTTAGGGGCAGAGGGAATGTTGACATTTGGCTACTTAACCACTGGAAATTAAAATGCAAAGCTCCAAGATGTTACTGAAATGGGAGAGCATCAATTTATCAGTGCAAAGTGTTTGCTTTATGGAATGTCTTTTATCACTGATCCAGTTTGCAAATGTCATCTTATAAAATGTTTATGTGTGCCTTTTGAAAGTGAGAAGATAGGGCACTGAGTCCTTGGAGGGTGGTATTTTAGGGTTGGTGTTTTTAACTCTGTGGAGCAAAATGCAGTCACCATTAGACCAATTCTATCTTTTTAGCAAAGACTTTTTCTGGTACAAAAAAAATCCAACCAGCTGCAACAGAGCTTTTCTGCCCAAGGATGCATTGCAGGGTCAGAGCCCTCTCTGAGTGAGAGCAGGACTGGCTGGACCACAGATGGGCAAGCCACTTGTGCTAGTTTGAAGCTAGCTAGAATGTTTTGGTGAGAAGAATTAGGTCACAGGCTGTGAAAGGAAAACAGTGGTGATGTCTTCTTCACTCTTAGGCTGTGACAGAGGGGTTGGACTGGATAAGCTTTGGAGTTCCCTTCCAGCTCCTGACATTCTGTCATCCTGTGATTTGCTCTCCTCACCATGTAAGAGCATCAGGCAGCCTTACACGTGCAGCTTTGTAGCAGTGATCTCCAATTATTGCCCTGCTCAGCTGTAAAAATGGGTGTCTTGCTTTGTTCCACTGGAGAAGGAGCTTAATTACAGAGCCCTGGATGTTGTGCTTACAAGTGCCTGCACGTCCAATGCGACGAAGAGATTCATTAGGAGAGCTGCTTTGTGGTGCAGGCAACGTTCCCTTTCCTCTGCCTGACTATTAAGTCATTAAGCAACACAAAGTTAACCTATTATGGAAATCAAAACTTAGACATTAACTCCAGTTGCACATGCAAGGATGGCTCAAAATTGAGCAAGCAGGCTGAGTCTTGGCAGGCTTCTGTGATAGGCACTCTTTGTCAACTCATTTAATAAGTGATTATGATTATCAGCTCTAATAATAATGACCAAATAAGCAATTAACAAGGCTGAGCTTGGCGTGGGCCTGAGACAGAACTGCTTTGTGTATAATCAGAGTCCTTAAAATGGCTTCAGCAGTTCCTCTGCAGTAGTTGTTAAATGAAGTGCCTGAGAGGTTGTCTATTAAGCTGGAACACTGCGAGTGGCTTCACTGCGTGTTTGGTTGCCACAAGTGCAGTGGTTCACTGATGTCAACCTGAAACCCACGGTGGGGAAAAGCTGTCTGAGTTCCCCTGCTGTCTGGTGGGCAGCATCAGATGGAGAATTAGCCATCAGAAGTTTGGGCAGTGATTTCTTTCCTGTCGGTCACAGCACTCAGGGGTGCATACAGCAACAGTTCTGGGATAATATTTGGGCTAGGGATAGAGTGGTGGTGTGGGAGATGCTCGATTGCCTCTCACCAAGTTTTGGTCCTTTGTAAAACTTGATGTAAAAAAGCCAAACTTATTCCAAGGGAGGGCTCTGAGGATGATGAGCTGCTGGACAGAGTCCAGCACAGGGCTATGAGGATGATGAGTGGACTGGAGCACTGCCTGATGAGGAGAGGCTGAGGGACCTGGGGCTCTTTAAATCCTCTCTGTCGTCTCTTCTCTAGACTAATGAAAGTTTATAACTATCTGAGGGCTGGGGGTCAGGAGTGGGGGGGAGGCAGGCTCTGCTCACTTGCTCTCTGGGATAGGACAAGGAGCAATGGATGGAAGCTGCAGCACAGGAGGTTCTGCCTCAAGAAGCTCCCCCTTGTGTTTCCTGTAAGGGTCCCAGAGCACTGGCACAGGCTGCCCAGAGAGGTTGTGGAGTCTCCTTCTCTGGAGGCTTTCCAGGCCTGTCTGGATGTGTTCCTGTGTGCCCTGAGCTAGATTGTATGGTCCTGCTCTGGCAGGAGGGTGGGACTCGATGACCTTTGTGTCCTTTCCAACCCCTGACATTCTGTGAGCCTTCATGTCTACCATTGCCCACTTCAGATAAATCTTGGTAGCATTTGAGGTATTGACATAATATGACCATTGCTGATCATGACCATCAGCTGTGGCTGGGCACTAGATGGGCTTCCAGTTGTGTGAGCACAACTCAGGTCTTGGCAAGTTGCTAGATTGTTTTTTGTTTTCCTTTTTCCTGTCCCGTGGAAGTTCTGGCTTCCTGGGAACTTCCCTGCTCTTTTGGAGGTCTGTCAGCCCTGTGGACATGAATCTACTTCCTGGGGAGTGATTACATCTTGCTGCTTCATGGCATGGCTGATCTTGGCCTCAGCCAGGAGATTGCTGCTATGGCCACAGAAGATCATAGAATGCTTTGGAAGGCACCTTCTATGGGAAGGGCCATGAAGATGCTCAAAGGGCTGCAGCAGCTTTACTGTGAGGACAGACTCAAAGGGTTTGGGCAGGCTGCAGAAGAGGAGGCTCCCAGGTGACCTTCTTGTGGCCTTCCAGGATCTGAAGGGGACCTCCAAAAAAGCTGGGGAGGGACTTTTTAGGCTGTCAGGGAGTGACTGGGGGGAATGGAGCAAAGCTGGAGGTGGGGATATTCAACCTGGAGGTGAGGAGGAAGTTGAGCATGAGAGTGGTGAGAGCCTGGAATGGTTTTCCCAGGGAGGTGGTTGAGGCCCCATTGCTGGAGGTGTTTAAGGCCAGGCTGGCTGAGGCTGTGGGCAGCCTGACCTAGGGTAGCCCATGGCAGGGGGGTTGGAACTAGGTGAACCTTGTAATCCTTTCCACCCCCCTAGTTATGGGTGTGGACACATCTTACTAGATTAGGTTGTTGCAGGATCCATCCAGCCTGGCTTTGAACACTTCCAAGCTTGGAGCCTTCACAGCTTCTCTTGGCAGTCTATTCTACCAAAAGCTGTGGGTGGGGGATGTGGCTTGAGTAACAACTGATAATAAAAATCCATCTGTCCTGCAACCAGCAGCTCCTGGTTGGTACTCCTCACTGCTCTATTGGAGCTCTCTCATTGAATAATTCTCCTCCCTCCCCATTTTAAGTGATTAGTGAAGAATCAGAATCAGGAACCTGGAAGATTTGTAAATCATCCTAACAGAAACAGGCTTTCTGATATCTGCTACATCAACCTAGGCCAAAAGTATCTTCAGGCATCCTGCTGTTGTTTCACTTTTCCCCATTGTGTACCCAGGGAGCATCCAGCAGGTACAACTGGAAGAAGCTGTTTGAATGCTGCTGGCTTCTTTCTAAGGGCTTGCTGCCACAGAGCACTGAAACAGGGATTAATTAGGAAATGATGCAAAAATAAGCCAGCCCTTAGAGCCATTGTTGTATTATGTGTTAAGATACTAGAATATGCCCAAAGAATGGCACCAAGACTGGTGAGGGGCCTGGAGCACAGCCCTGTGAGGAGAGACTGAGGGAGCTGGGGTATGGCAACTCCACCACCTCCCTGGGCAGCGCATTCCAATGCCAATCACTTTCTCTGCCAACAACTTCCTCCTAACATCCAGCCTAGACCTCCCCTGGCACAGCTTGAGACTGTGTCCCCTTCTTCTGTTGTTGGGTGCCTGGCAGAAGAGACCAACCCCACCTGGCTACAGCCTCCCTTCAGGGAGTTGTAGACAGCAATGAGGTCTGCCCTGAGCCTCCTCTTCTGCAGGCTGCACACCCCCAGCTCCCTCAGCCTCTCCTCCCAGGGCTGTGCTCCAGGCCCCTCCCCAGCCTTGCTGCCCTTCTCTGGACACCTTCCAGCACCTCAGCATCTCTCTTGAAATTGAGGAGCCCAGAACTGGACACAGCACTCAAGGTGTGGCCTGAGCAGTGCTGAGCACAGGGGCAGAATAACCTCCCTTGTCCTGCTGGCCACACTGCTCCTGAGCCAGCCCAGGATGCCATTGGCTCTGCTGCCCACCCGGGCACACTGCTGCCTCATCTTCAGCTACTCTCTACCAGCACCCCCACGTCCCTCTCTGCCTGGCTGCTCTCAGCCACTCTGTCCCCAGCCTGTAGTGCTGCTTGGGGTTGTTGTGGCCAAAGTGCAGAACCTTTAACTTGGCCTCGTTAGATCTCATCCTGGGGAACATGGTTTAGTGGTGACCTGGCAGTGCTGGATTAATGTGTGGACTCTATCTTAAAGATCTCTTTCAACCCTAATGCTCTGATTCCAAATTACAACACACTCTCATCAGCTCCTTATTAGAACAGAGTTGAGGTACTGGAACAAAAAGCATATGAGATCCTCAGGCAAGTTATTGACTGAATACAATCTGCTCCCACTGACACACATCTCATTTATGTGTTTATCAAGAAAAATCTCTGAAAACATCATTTGTCAGCCTTTTGGACACACCAGGACCTGCTGGAGAGTAATGCATCCTTACAACAATGGAGCTCTGATGGCACATGCCTCTAATTCATCATTCCCAAATTGCCTCCCGATGATGTATTGCGTTTGTACATCGTCAGAAAGGCAGCCTGCTGATCAGTGGGGCTTTAATGATCTGTTTGTGTGATCTCTGCTCAACAGGCCACTTTTATGTTGATTCATTCACAGCAAAACCAGCCTGGTTTGACCAAAGTATGTGGCATAAAGTGCAGAAGCTGGATGAACTGGTGTGGCCTGGAGGCAGCGGATGCATGCGGTCATCACAGAATGATTTGGGTTAGAAGGGACCTTCCAGACAATCTACTTCCAACCTCCCCTGCTATGGAGCAGGGACACCTCCTGGTAGACCAGGTTGCTCAAGACCCCATCAGACCTAGCTTTGAGCACTTCCAGATTTGGAACCTCATTTTGGTTCTCTGTAGTGGTGAAGTGAGGACAGTGGGAGAGTCATAGAATCGTAGAATGGTTTAGCTTGGAAGGGACCTCAAAGCTCAGCCAGTTCCAACCCCTTGCCATAGGCAGGGACACCTCCCACTAGAACAGGTCACTCAAGGCCTCATCCAGCTTGGCCTTGAAGACCTCCAGGGAGGTTGTGGAGCACAGAAGCATAGAGGAGGGTGATCAAAGAATCACATTCTGTGCTTTTGTGCTCCACAACCTCCCTGGGCAACCTGTGCCAGTGTCTCACCACCCTCACTGCAAACAGCTTCTTCCTAACATCCACTTTCAATCTCCCCTCTCCCACTTTAGACCCATTCCTCCTCATCCTGGCCTGACACTACCTTGTCAATAGTCCCTCCCCAGCTCTCCTATAGGCCCCTTTCAGACCCTGGAAGGCCACTCCAAGATCTCCTGGAAGCCTTCTCTTCTCCAGACTGCAGAGCCCCAACTCTCTCAGCCTGTCCTCACAGCAGAGCTGCTGCAGCCTTCTGAACATTCTCATGGCCTCCTCTGGACAGGTTCCAGCAGTTCCATGTCCTTCTTGTGCTGGGGGCTCCAGAACTGCATGCAGGACTCCAAGTGGGGAGTCAAACTGCTGTTTCCTGCTGGAAGGCATCTCTAAGGAGAAGGACCTGGGAGTGCTGCTGTAAAACAAGTTCACCATGAGCCGGCAATGTACTCTTGTGGACACAAAGGGCAATGGTTACTTGGAGTACATTAAGAAGTGTGGCCAGTAGGTTGAGGGAAGTTCTTCACCTCTTCTCTGCCCTAATGAAGCCACAAATAAACTACTGGGTCCAGTTTTGGACTCTACATTTCATAAGATAGAGAACTACTGGAGAGAGTCCAGTGGAGGCTACAGAGATGCTGTAGGGCCTGAAGCATCTCTGTGAGGAGCAAATGCTAAGAGCCCTGTGGCTGCTAAGCCTGGAGAAGAGCAGCCTGAGAAGGGATCTGATCAATGCTCATCAAGAGCTAAAGGACCTGTAGTGGGGGCAAGATGATGGGACCAGACTCTTGTCAGTGGTGCCCAGTGACAGGACAAGGGGCAACAGGCACAAACTATAATCCAGGAGGTTCCATCTGAAGATGTGGAGAAGCTTGTTTGGTGTGAGGGTGCTGGAGCCCTGCAGCAGGCTGCCCAGAGAGGCTGTGGAGTCTCCTCTGGAGTGATTGCAAACTCATCTGAACATTGTGGTCCTGAGCAAGCTGGTTTGGGTGCCCCTGCTTTAGCAGGGGCTTGGGACTAGATGGTCTCCAGCAATCCCTTCACGCTCCTAGCCTGTGATATTTGTGAAAGATGTAATTCAACACATTCAAAGGTGTTCAAATAACTCTCTGTTATTCCAGTGGGAAGTGAGGATAGGGAATGTAATTCATGGTCTTGAGCTCAAAGGCATCCAAAAGCTCAGCCTGTGCCCAGGTACTTCTTTTACTTGAGGGAGGATGATCAAGGCCCTCCAGGTGGTGGAGTTGCAATCCCTGGAGGTGTTCAAGCAAAGCCTGGATGAGGCACTTTGTGCCATGGTCTGGTTGATTGGACAGGGTTGGGTGCTATGTTGGACTGGATGAGCTTGGAGGTCTCTTCCAACCTGGTTGATTCTATAGCAAATCTTGTTTATGGGCCAGTTTTGGGTCTCTTACCACTGCTTTGTAAGGGCTAAGGGGTGAGAATGGCCTTTGGGAGTAGCCAGGTGGGGTTGGTCTCTTCTCCCAAACAACCAGCAATAGAACAAGGGGACACAGTCTCAAGTTGTGCCAGGGCAGGTCTAGGCTGGATGTTAGGAGGAAGTTCTTCACAGAGAGAGTGATTGGCATTGGAATGGGCTGCCCAGGGAGGTGGTGGAGTCACTGTCCCTGGAGGTGTTGAAGCAAAGCCTGTCTGGGGCACTTAGTGCCATGGTCTGGTTGACTGGATAGGGCTGGGTGCTAGGTTGGACTGGTTGAGCTTGGAGGTCTCTTCCACCCTGGTTGATTCTATGACTCTACCCTGGACCCAGGTATTTTGCTCTCAGACCTTTCTGCTTTAAAGCTATGGCTGCTGGCCTTGCAAGCCCCACTGGCTTTCCATTTCAGGAAAGCTTTTCAGCTTTTGGAGATTATCATCTTAACTCTTTGGTAGCTGAAAGCTCACAGCAGAGAGATTTTGTTCTGGTAGGCTCCAGGCCAGGTAGAAACGCTGCTGTGAAATAGAATTCACGCTGGCAGCAGTGGTGTGAAATCTTTCTTATTTGATTTTGATTGAGTGCACTGTTGGGGAGGCACCACAAAGCCCAGAGTCTGATCTATATTTCAACATTTCTGGAGAGTTCATGCCCCTGCCTCCTGTTGTGTGCTGTAAATAACCTTGTTTGAGAGCAGTGGTGTTTCTCATCTCTCATCCTTCACGTCTCCCTGGGTGGGAATCGGTGTATGACTACGCTAAGCTCTCTGCTCTGAAAAGGCCCTGGTAAAGAGAGCTAGAGGGGAGGAAAGGGGACATGTGAGATCTACAGACCCAAGCCACGAGAGTTCATGTAGCCCTCACTTGGGGGAAGCTGCTTTACCTGCCTCTGCTTGAGCAAGGCTTTGGACAAGAGGTTTTTCTACTGTTCAACTTAAGCCTTCCCTGAGACAACTGAGGGCCACTGCCTCTTGTCCTGTTGGGCCAAGCCCAGAGAGTGGTGGTGAATGGTGCCACATCCAGTTGGCAGCTGTCACTAGTGGTGTGCCCCAGGGATCAGTGCTGGGCTTGGTTGTGTTCAGTATCTTCATTGATGATCTGGAGCAGGGGATTGAGTCCAGCATCAGTAGGTTTGCAGGTGACACCAAGATCCAAGAAGATGAGGAACTGTTGGAGGGTAGGAGAGCCCTGCAGAGGGACCTGGACAGGATGGATGGCTGGACAGAGACCAATAGGATGAGATTTAACAAGACCAAGTGCAGGGTTCTACACTTTGGCCACAACAACCCCAAGCAGCACTACAGGCTGGGGACAGAGTGGCTGAGAGCAGCCAGGCAGAGAGGGAGCTGGGGGTGTGCAGCCTGCAGAAGAGGAGGCTCAGGGCAGACCTCATTGCTGTCTACAACTCCCTGAAGGGAGGCTGTAGCCAGGTGGGGTTGGGCTCTTCTGCCAGGCAGCCAGCAACAGAACAAGGGGACAGAGTCTCAGGTTGTGCCAGGGGAGGTCTAGGCTGGATGTTAGGAGGAAGTTCCTGCCAGAGAGAGTGATTGGCATTGGAATGGGCTGCCCAGGGAGGTGGTGGAGTTGTCATCCCTGCAGGTGTTCAGGACAAGATTGGATGAGACACTTAGAGTCTTGGTCTGGTTGATTGGACAGGGCTGAGTGCTAGGTTGGACTGGATGATCTTGGAGGTCTCTTCCAACCTGGTTGATTCTATTCTAAGCTGGTCCTGAGGTTTCCCTTCTTCCAACCTCAGTGGTCCTTGTTGCTCTTTACAATTACTGAAAAGAGTTGATCTCTCTATATCAGGGGACAGAAATGATGCGAAATTCTGAGGGGAGTTTTGGGTTGGATATTATGAAAAACTGCTTTGCTTCAAGAGTTGTCAGGCATGGGAACAGGCTGCCCAGGGAGGTGATGGATTCACCATTCCTGGAGGTCTTCAAGAAACATGTGGCCATGGCACTTCAGGACATGGTTTATTGGATGTGGTGGTGCTAGGTTGATGGTTGGACTTGATCATCATGAGGTTTCTTCCAACAGAAACAATTGTTTCTATCCTGTGTTTTGTGGTAGTTCACATCTGTGATGATTAGGGACTAGATGGTCTCCAGAGGTCCCTTTGCACCCCTCCTAGTCTGTGATTGTTGTGAAGGATTTAATTCAACATATTCAGTCTCACAGTATCACCAAGGTTGGAAGAGACCTCATAGATCATCAAGTCCAAGCTGTTCCCACAGAGCTCAAGGCTAGACCATGGCACCAAGTGCCACGTCCAATCCTGCCTTGAACAGCTCCAGGGACGGCGACTCCACCACCTCCCTGGGCAGCCCATTCCAGTAGCCAATGACTCTCTCAGTGAAGAACTTTCTCCTCACCTCGAGCCTAAATTTCCCCTGGTACATCCTGAGGCTGTGTCCTCTTGTTCTGATGCTGGCTGCCTGAGAGAAGAGAGCAACCTCCTCCTGGCCACAACCACCCCTCAGGTAGCTGCAGACAGCAATAAGGTCTGCCCTGAGCCTCCTCTTCTCCAGGCTAAACAACCCCAGCTCCCTCAGCCTCTCCTCATAGGGCTGTGCTCCAGGCCTCTCCCCAGCCTTGTTGCCCTTCTCTGGACACATTCAAGCATCTCAATGTCCTTTTTAAATTGAGGTGCCCAGAACTGGACACAGTACTCAAGGTGTGGTCTAACCAGTGCAGAGTACAGGGGCAGATTTCACTCTGTTAGTCCAGTGGGAAGTGAGGACAGGGAGTGTAACTCATGGTCTTGAACTCAAAGGCATCCAAAAGCTCAGACTAAAGTAGTAGTATCAAGCCAGAGAGCCACAAGCTTGGAGATGGCTAAAAATGTATTCGCTTGTCCTGGTTTGAGCTAGAGCAGCACTAACTCTGGTCAGTGTTGTGACTTTGCTGCTCAGTGAGGCACTTCCTGAAGGTCAGGGCAGGTTGACAGAGGTAGGAGCTGCTTCCAGCAGGGATACCACTGAGGAGGCTTTCTGCCAAAGACTCTGTCTGAGACTTCAAGGGCAGACTGGATGATCCTGAAGGTGAAGTGATTCTATGATCCCATCTTGAATACTGTGTTCTGTTTTGGGCTCCCCAGTGTAAGAGGGACAGGGATCTGCTGGTGAGAGTTCAGCAGAAGGCTACAAGGATGATGAGGGGCTGGAGGACATGGCTTATGAGGAGAGACTGAGAGACTTGGGTCTGTTTAGTCTGGAAAAGAAAAGACTTGGAGGGGATTTGATAAATCTGAGGGCTGCCCAGGAAGGGGGGGACAGGCTCTGCTCACTGCTCCCTGGGATAGGACAAGGAGCAATGGGTCTAAGTTGCAGCAAAAGAGGTTCTGCCTCAACACAAGGAGCAACTTCTTGACTGGAGGGGTCCCAGAGCACTGGCACAGGCTGCCCAGAGAGGTTGTGGAGTCTCCTTCTCTGGAGCCTCTCAAGGCCTGTCTGGATGTGTTCCTCTGTAATCTGTATTAGATTGTGTGATCCTGCTCTGGCAGCGGGGTCAGACTGGATGATCTCCATGGGTCCCTTCCAACCCCTGACTTCCTGTGAGCCTGTGACTTGCTGCAGTGCAGACTAAAGGCACTCACAGACCTTCTTGTGCCATGTGAATGTCCCAAGTTGTGGGGAATGGGTGGGGAGGTGTGTGCAGAAAAAGGCAAGTTGTGGTTTTGTCTGAGAGGCTTGCATTTTGTGAATCGCCTCTTAAGACTGCTGTTTCCCCCTGTGCTAGCTTGAAGCTAGCTAGAATGTTTTGGTGAGAAGGATTAGATCACAGGCTGTGAAAGAGAAAACAAGGCTGATGTCTACTTCACTCATAGGCTTGCTGAGAGGTATAAGAACAAGAATCCAAACATAGATAAGGCACTGCTTCATGGGGCATTTCTTGAGCTGCACTTTAGCCTCTCTGCTGTCTCTCTGATGAATCTACTTTGCTTCCTAACCTCCTGGCTGAACCTCCCTTCTTCCTTGGGACTGGAATAAGGTTGAGAGGGGTGGGAGAAGGTGGAAGGGTGGTTGGGGTTGGGAGCCTCTCCTGGGGGCTCAGGTTTCTGGGAGGGGAGTTGTGTTTCTGTATTACCTTTTACCTTGTCTATTTCTGTCTATAACTGTCTATACTGTAACTATCTGCTTGTGTATTCTGCTAGCTGTAAATAGAAGCTTCATTCATATTTCCAGAGCTGGCTGAGTCTAGTCTGGGTGATTTCCAAAGTGTGTGTTTGTGTGGGGGGCAGGTTAACACCCAAACCATCCTTCCCCCCAGTTTGTTCCTGCAGTCAGGAATCTGGTTGTCTGTATTTGGAGCATGGTGCTCTCAAAGCCATAAAGTCCCATATGCACCTACAAGGAACACTTAAATTTTCATGCTGTCTTTAGCAGAAAACCTGGGATTTGACATTTAAAAGCTCAGAATCACCCTTCTGTGACTAGCTTAGTGTAAAGCTAACAAACACATTTCTTCCTCAAGCTCCTGTTTTGGAGACTTTAAAGCACCACATCAATTTTCCCTTACAGCAAAGACACACCAAGGTAATATAGAGCTCAGGAAGAGTTTCGCTTTTCTTGCTCACGACTTTTTCTCCTACCACTTAATTTTCACCTGTTTGTGTTTCCTAATGAGCTTGCTAAAATAGCCATATCTGGTGCATGGATCATTCCCAGTGTAATGGCTCCTGGATTTTGACAGGACTGCTGCCATCTAACTAATGGATGTGTTTCATAATCGTCCTCGTCACAATTAGATAAAGCTGAGCTCCAGGAGGCTTTCACTTAGCAGGTGCAGTGCGCTCTGGGAAAGCATTTCAGAAGCAATCACTGCAGCTCTGGTGGTACAGATCCATTTGTCAACTTGAGCTCTCCAAATGAAAAAGGCATCACTTTCAGGACAGGATGCTGAATCCCAACTTCTGTGGGATCAAATCACAGAATGGGAGGGGTTGGAAAGGGACTTTCAGCACCACAGCCAGGTCTCATCTTGGTCACCTCTCTGCCCAGTAAGATCATAGAATCATAGAACGGTTTAGGTTGGAAGGGACCTCAAGGATCATCCAGCTCCAACCCCCTGCCATAGGCAGGGACACCTCCCACTAGAGCAGGCTGCTCAAGGCCTCCTCCAGCCTGGCCTTAAACACCTCCAGGGAGGAAGCATCCACAACCTCCCTGGGCAACCTGTGCCAGTGTCTCACCACCCTCACTGTAAAGAACTTCCTTCTAACATCCAGTCTAAATCTCCCCTCTGCCAGTTTAAACCCATTCCCCCTCGTCCTGACATTCCCAGACCTTGTCAATAGTCCCTCCCCAGCCTTCCTGTAGGCTCCCTTCAGATACTGGAAAGCCACTCTAAGGTCTCCTCATGGAGCAGATCCTCCTGGAGGCACTACTGAGACAGAAGAATAGTGAAGAGGTGATTGGGTGCAATCAGCATGGATTCACCAAGGGCAAATCCTGCCTGACAAACCTAGTGGCCTTCTATAAACAGGTCACAACATTCATAGATGAGGAGCAAGCAACTGATGTAATTTACCTGGACCTGAGCAAGGCCTTTGACACTGTCCAACACCACAGCCTGGTCTCCAAGCTGGTGACACAGGGGTTTGATGGGTGGAACACTGTATGGATAAAGAAGTAGCTTGATGGCTGCACCCAGAGAGTGGCTGTCAATGAGTCCATGTCCAAGTGGAGGCCAGGGAAAAGTGGAGTCCCTCAGGGATCAGTCCTGGGACCAGTCTTGTTCAGCGTCTTTGTGGGTGCCGTGGACAGAGGCACTGAGTGCAGCCTCAGCAAGTTTGCTGCTGACACCAAGCTGTGTGGTGCAGCAGACAGGCTGGAGGGAAGGGATCCACCCAGAGGCACCTGGACAGGCTGCAGAGGTGGGCACAAGTCAACCTCAGGAGCTTCAACAAGACCAACTACAAGGTCCTGCATTTGAGTCAAGGCAATGCCAAGCACCAATCCAGGCTGGGCAGTGAGTGGCTGGAGAGCAGCCCTGAGGAGAGGGACTTGAGGATGCTGCTGGATGAGAAGCTCAACATGAGCCAGCAGTGTGCACCTGCAGCCCAGAAAGCCAACCAGAGGCTGGGCTGCAGGGTGAGGGAGGTGATTCTCCCCCTTAGCTCTGCTCTCCTCAGATCCCAGCTGGAATTCTGTGTGCAGTTCAGGAGCCCCCAACACAAGAAGGACATGAAAGTGTTGGAGCCAGTCCAGAGGAGGCCATCAAGATGCTCAGAGGGCTGCAGCAGCTCTGCTATGGAGACAGGCTGAGAGAGTTGGGGCTCTGCAGCCTGGAGAAGAGAAGGCTTCCAGGAGACCTTGGAGTGTCCTTGAAGTATCTCAAGGGGATTACAGGAGGGCTGGGGAGGGACTACTGACAAGGTCTTGTAATGACAGGATTAGGAGGAATGGGTTTAAAGTGGCAAAAGGGAGATTGAAGTGGATGTTAGGAAGAAGCTCTTTGGAGTGAGGCTGGTGAGGCACTGGCACAGGTTGCCCAGGGAGGTTGTGGAGCACAGAAGCACCAAAGGTGCTTTTTGATGTTCTGTGCTCCACAACCTCCCTGGAGGTGTTCAAGGCCAGGTTGGATGAGGTCTTGAGTGACCTGTCCTATGGCCCTGCCTATGGCAGGGGGTTGAAACTGGATGAGCCTCCTGCCTAACCTGTCCTGAAATTCCACTGGATGTCCCCCAGCTCCTCTGCTAAGCTTTTTTGCCTGTAAGCAGATGATGGAGGGTGGCCCTCTGACTGCATCTGGATGGGATGTCTGAATCATCCTTAGCCCTTCAGTGAGGAGCATTTCCATAGCTGAGTTGTTGACAGTGCAACAGAAACAAACCCAGCTCAGAAGGCTGTGATGCAGCATCTGTGGCTTAGATGATTTGTAACCTTTCCTTGAGTGTCCAGAATACAAAATGACATTTTGCTGTCCTCAGTCTTCTTCTTGGCACTTAGGTACGATTGCACTGAACTACTCTTCACTTGTACCTTGTCTCCAACACAAGTCAAATCTGTAGGGACTGTTTCTTTTGTCTCATGAGCATATTTCTTGGTTGCCTACTGGAGCAACATGGTCTAGTGGGCAGTGTCCCTTCCCATGACAGTTGGGTTGGAGATAAGTAACCTTCAAGGGCACTTCCAAACCCATCTGTGAGTTAAAAACATACTCAGTGCTGCTTCTTTGACTTGGGTGTGGTTTTTAAAGCCACTGCTCAAGTGTCAGGAGCAATTTTTTGTTCAGCTTGGTTGTCACAGAATCCGAGCATCAGAGAATCATCAGCCAGCAAGGGAAAAGCAAAGCACCCACTTGGGAGCTTTCAAGGGGCACACAAGGGTCTCTGCAGCTGTAAGTAGTGTTTTGTAGCTTGGTCTTGGCAGCCTGCCACCTTGAGAACCTGAGAGTGTTCCACTGGAGGAGTAGATAGAGGGAGTTCAAAGGGACCTCTGGAGATACCTACTCCAGCCTCCTGCTAAAGCAGGGTAGCCTGGAGCAGGCTGTCCAGGATCACAATGTGCAGGCGAGTTGGGAATTTCTCCAGAGGAGGAAACTCCCTTGACCTGCTGGCCACAGTCTCAGTGCATATCAAGACCATCATTGGGCTTGGCTCCAAGAACACTGTTGCTGGCTTGTGGTGAGCAACTTACCCACCAGTACTCCACCCCAAAATACAGGTTAAAACAATGTCTGTTTCCTGCTCTCATAAGCAGAACAGACTTAAAACCATAAAACTGTTTTGGTTGGGAAACTCCCCTGAAGTCATTGAGTCTAACTTTATGGACAGGAGATGAAGCAGAGACTGGATGGGGCACTTAGTGCTGTGGTCTAGTTGATTGGATAGGGTTGGGTGAGCTTGGAGGTCTCTTCCAACCTGGTTGATTCTATGAGTCTAAGAAGCAGGACAATGGCTAAATGCCCCATGCAGGCTTTGCTTCAACACCTCCAGGGACAGCAACTCCACCACCTCCCTGGGCAGCCCATTCCAATGCCAATCACTCTCTCTGCCAACAACTTCCTCCTAACATCCAGCCTAGACCTCCCCTGGCACAGCTTGAGACTGTGTCCCCTTGTTCTGTTGCTGCTTGCCTGGCAGAAGAGCCCAACCCCACCTGGCTACAGCCTCCCTTCAGGTAGTTGTAGACAGCAATGAGGTCTGCCCTGAGCCTCCTCTTCTGCAGGCTGCACACCCCCAGCTCCCTCAGCCTCTCCTCACAGGGCTGTGCTCCAGGCCCCTCCCCAGCCTTGCTGCCCTTCTCTGGACACCTTCCAGCACCTCAACATCTCTCTTGAATTGAGGAGCCCAGAACTGGACACAGCACTCAAGGTGTGGCCTGAGCAGTGCTGAGTACAGGGGCAGAATAACCTCCCTTGTCCTGCTGGCCACACTGCTCCTGAGCCAGGCCAGGATGCCATTGGCTCTGCTGCCCACCTGGGCACTGCTGCCTCATCTTCAACTACTCTCTACCAGCACCCCCAGGTCCCCCTCTGCCTGTCTGCTCTCAGCCACTCTGTCCTCAGCCTGTAGTGCTGCTTGGGGTTGTTGTAGCCAAACAGCAGAACCCTACACTTGGCCTTGTTCAATCTCATCCTGTTAGCCTCTGCCCATCCAGCCTGCCTGGGTCCCTCTGCAGGGCTCTTCTACCCTCCAACAGATCCTCATCTGCTTGGATCTTGGTGTCACCTGCAAACTTACTGATGCTGGACCCAATCCCCTGGTCCAGATTGTCATTGAAGATATTGAGCAGGATCAGGCCCAGCACTGATAGGTGTAATAGTAATAAGCTATCACCACTAATGAGGTATCAATATGCAAAATGGAAGGAGCAGCAGATTCCCTGGGCTGAAGTTTTCTTGTGTCTTTGGCAGTGACTTCAAAAGAAGGGAGGAGAGTACCAAACCCACCTCAGCCATCATCCTGCTTATCAGGCTCAGTGTCAAACCAGCATCAGAAAGATTGAAAGCCTCAGTGATAAGGGTCCAATTGGCAATGCATTTCTATTAGGCATTTATAGCAATGGGATATTGCCCTGTTAACCAAACAGAATTTAGAGCACTCCAGCTGTGGAGCTGCAGATCTCATCCCCTAATGCTAATTTTCATTGATCACTTTTATGACACAATCATCATCTTTGGTGAGATTCAGCTCTTGCTGCCAACTTGAGGGCACCAGCACTTGGAGATGTGAGCACCTGGGAATTATTAATGAGGCAGGCTAAGGATCTCTACATGACAGCAGTTAAACACCCCATGCCCAGGATGGTTGAATCAGACCTTCTCTGCTACAAGCAACTTGTGCTGCATTCAGAGTGTGGCCACAGAGTATTTCTGAGGTCTGATACAGAAGTGAGCCTCATTCATGGGAATGGGATCAAGGCTTCTTAAAGAACAGGTTGCTCAGGGAGGCTGTGGATGCCAACTCTATGGAGGTGTTCAGGAGCAGGTTGGATGAGGCCTTGTGGGATCTTAGATTGGCTTTCCAGCATCCAAAAGGAGCCTGTAAGAAAGCTGGATAGGGACTTCTTACTAGGATGAGGGACAATGGATTGAGGCTGGAAGAGGGGAGGTTTACACTGGATATTAGGAAGAAATTCTTTGCTGTGAGGGTGGTGAGACACTGGCACAGGTTGTCCAACCTTCTGGATCACAGAAGGTGATCAAAGATCATCTTCTGTGCTCCACAGCCTCCCTCCCTGGAGGTGTTCAAGGCCAAGTTGGATGAGGCCTTGAGTGACCTGTTCTAGTGGGAGATGTCCCTGCCTATGGCAGAGGGTTGGAAGTGGATGAGGTCCCTTCCAACCTAAGCTGTTCTATGATTCTATGACCTCGAGCCTGAAACAACCTGGTTTAATGGTAGGTGCCCCTGCCCATGGGAAGGGAGTTGGAACTAGATGATCTCTGGGGTTGTTTCCAACCCAAATCACTTTGTACAGAGGTGTGTAGTGACAGTATGAGGGGCAATGGCTTCAGACTGGAAGAAACTTGATTTAGATAACACCATGTGAGGAAGAACATCATCCCCACCCTGAGGGTGGTGAGGCACAAAAACAGGTTGCCCAGAGTGGTTGTGGAAGCTCCAAGCTTGGAAGTGTTCAAAGCCAGGCTGGATGGAGCCTCCAGCAACCTGGTCTGGTAAGAGGTGTCCTACTTCATGTCAATGGGATTGGAATTAGAGGAAAACAAGCACTACGAGGAGAGGCTGAGGGAGCTGGGGGTGTGCAACCTGCAGAAGAGGAAGCTCAGGGCAGACCTCATTGCTGTCTCCAACTCCCTGAAGGGAGGCTGTGGCCAGGTGGGGTTGGTCTCTTCCTACAGGCAAGCAGCAACAGAACAAGGGGACACAGTCTCAAGTTGTGCTGGGGGAGGTCTAGGCTGGATGTTAGGAGGAAGCCTTTGGCAGAGAGAGTGATTGGCACCCAGCCCTATCCAGTCAACTACACCATGGCACTAAATGCCTCATCCAGGCTTTGCTTCAACACCTCCAGGGACAGTGACTCCACCACCTCCCTGGGCAGCCCATTCCAATGCCAATCACTCTCTCTGCCAACAACTTCCTCCTAACATCTAGCCTGTACTTCCCCAGGCACAACTTGAGACTGTGTCCCTGTGCAAAGCTGCCCTGACCTCCAGAAAGTGCCTCAGTGAGCAGAGCCTGAGCTGTGAACTCACAGCACTGCCCAGAATCAGTTCTGGTTTAAGTCACATCAGAAGTTAGGACATGTACAGGTCAGGGGCAGTCATGCTGTAGAAACTGACTGCAATTATGCTTAAATGCTNAGGTGTAATAGTAATAAGCTATCACCACTAATGAGGTATCAATATGCAAAATGGAAGGAGCAGCAGATTCCCTGGGCTGAAGTTTTCTTGTGTCTTTGGCAGTGACTTCAAAAGAAGGGAGGAGAGTACCAAACCCACCTCAGCCATCATCCTGCTTATCAGGCTCAGTGTCAAACCAGCATCAGAAAGATTGAAAGCCTCAGTGATAAGGGTCCAATTGGCAATGCATTTCTATTAGGCATTTATAGCAATGGGATATTGCCCTGTTAACCAAACAGAATTTAGAGCACTCCAGCTGTGGAGCTGCAGATCTCATCCCCTAATGCTAATTTTCATTGATCACTTTTATGACACAATCATCATCTTTGGTGAGATTCAGCTCTTGCTGCCAACTTGAGGGCACCAGCACTTGGAGATGTGAGCACCTGGGAATTATTAATGAGGCAGGCTAAGGATCTCTACATGACAGCAGTTAAACACCCCATGCCCAGGATGGTTGAATCAGACCTTCTCTGCTACAAGCAACTTGTGCTGCATTCAGAGTGTGGCCACAGAGTATTTCTGAGGTCTGATACAGAAGTGAGCCTCATTCATGGGAATGGGATCAAGGCTTCTTAAAGAACAGGTTGCTCAGGGAGGCTGTGGATGCCAACTCTATGGAGGTGTTCAGGAGCAGGTTGGATGAGGCCTTGTGGGATCTTAGATTGGCTTTCCAGCATCCAAAAGGAGCCTGTAAGAAAGCTGGATAGGGACTTCTTACTAGGATGAGGGACAATGGATTGAGGCTGGAAGAGGGGAGGTTTACACTGGATATTAGGAAGAAATTCTTTGCTGTGAGGGTGGTGAGACACTGGCACAGGTTGTCCAACCTTCTGGATCACAGAAGGTGATCAAAGATCATCTTCTGTGCTCCACAGCCTCCCTCCCTGGAGGTGTTCAAGGCCAAGTTGGATGAGGCCTTGAGTGACCTGTTCTAGTGGGAGATGTCCCTGCCTATGGCAGAGGGTTGGAAGTGGATGAGGTCCCTTCCAACCTAAGCTGTTCTATGATTCTATGACCTCGAGCCTGAAACAACCTGGTTTAATGGTAGGTGCCCCTGCCCATGGGAAGGGAGTTGGAACTAGATGATCTCTGGGGTTGTTTCCAACCCAAATCACTTTGTACAGAGGTGTGTAGTGACAGTATGAGGG
Organism: Tricholaema leucomelas; assembly: GCA_013400475.1. Lineage (NCBI taxonomy): Eukaryota > Metazoa > Chordata > Aves > Piciformes > Lybiidae > Tricholaema lacrymosa > Tricholaema leucomelas. The sequence goes on from WAAF01019516.1 coordinate 39,003, forward strand.
GCAATGGCTTCAGACTGGAAGAAACTTGATTTAGATAACACCATGTGAGGAAGAACATCATCCCCACCCTGAGGGTGGTGAGGCACAAAAACAGGTTGCCCAGAGTGGTTGTGGAAGCTCCAAGCTTGGAAGTGTTCAAAGCCAGGCTGGATGGAGCCTCCAGCAACCTGGTCTGGTAAGAGGTGTCCTACTTCATGTCAATGGGATTGGAATTAGAGGAAAACAAGCACTACGAGGAGAGGCTGAGGGAGCTGGGGGTGTGCAACCTGCAGAAGAGGAAGCTCAGGGCAGACCTCATTGCTGTCTCCAACTCCCTGAAGGGAGGCTGTGGCCAGGTGGGGTTGGTCTCTTCCTACAGGCAAGCAGCAACAGAACAAGGGGACACAGTCTCAAGTTGTGCTGGGGGAGGTCTAGGCTGGATGTTAGGAGGAAGCCTTTGGCAGAGAGAGTGATTGGCACCCAGCCCTATCCAGTCAACTACACCATGGCACTAAATGCCTCATCCAGGCTTTGCTTCAACACCTCCAGGGACAGTGACTCCACCACCTCCCTGGGCAGCCCATTCCAATGCCAATCACTCTCTCTGCCAACAACTTCCTCCTAACATCTAGCCTGTACTTCCCCAGGCACAACTTGAGACTGTGTCCCTGTGCAAAGCTGCCCTGACCTCCAGAAAGTGCCTCAGTGAGCAGAGCCTGAGCGGTGAACTCACAGCACTGCCCAGAATCAGTTCTGGTTTAAGTCACATCAGAAGTTAGGACATGTACAGGTCAGGGGCAGTCATGCTGTAGAAACTGACTGCAATTATGCTTAAATGCTGGGGAAAAGCATTTGAGGAAGCTTGAGTCCAGCTACTTGCCTTAGCCCTTGGTGTTCTCTTTCCCTGTATGTGGATTAATCATGGTGGCAGTTGTGATAGTTAATTTCACCAATGGCCACTGTAATTTCTTGTCAGAGTCCTAAAGTTTTTAAATGCCATTGTTTACTTCTGCCTTTGGCTGCTGTAAGGAGAAGAAATATACCCAGAAGAAGGTTTTATTTGCTTGTCACCCTTCCAGGCATAAATATGTGATGTGAACTTTTACCAGCTGGAGCAGTTATTCTGGTGAATCATTAAATTGTCTTTCTCTGGAGTTAACAGAGAAAACTTCTCCAGCCCCAGAAATGAGTGACAGCTTCTCCTGGGTGACAGTCAGAGGAGAAGCTAAAGGCCACCACCTCAGCTGGTGCACGCTGGCAGAACTTCATGGGTGCTGCATCTATTTGCATTGATAGAGCTTCTGGCCCCCTAGCTGTGACCAGCTCAACATAAGCATGGGGTAGGTTAGGAGAGAAGAGCTGAATTAATGGTCAGGAAACTGCTGGGGGGTGGGGAAGGACATGATAAAGTAAAAAAAATTAGGATATTCTCTTAATTAGGACTTTTAGTGATGCTGGACTGTGATGTGTGTCTCCTCACTTGGTCATAGAATAGGTTGGGTTGGAAGGGAGCTTTCAGTGTTATCTGGTCCAATTGCCTTGCAGTGGGCAGAGGCATCTGGAATTCAATCAGGTGGCTCAGGGCCCCATCAAGTGGTAGGAGTAGGGGGAATGGAACCAAGCTAGAAATGGGTGGATTCAGAATGGATCTTAGGGAGAAGTTCTTCAGCATGAGGGTGGTGAGAGCCTGGAAAGGGTTGCCCAGGGAGGTGGTAGAAGTCTCATCCCTGGAGGTCACAGGCTCACAGGATGTTGGTGTTGGAAGGGACCCAAGGAGATTATCCAGTCCAACCCCCCTGCCAGAGCAGGACAATCCTATCTTACACAGATCACAGAGGAACACATCCAGACAGGCCTTGAAAGGCTCCAGGGAAGGAGACCTCACCACCTTTCTGGGGAGCCTGTTCCAGTGCTCTGGGACCCTTACAGTCAAGAAGTTCCCCCTTGTGTTGAGGCAGAAGCTCTTTTGCTGCAACTTACACCCACTGCTCCTTGTCCTATCCCAGGGAGCAGTGAGCAGAGCCTGCCCCCCAGCTTCTGGCCAGCCCTCAGATACTTACAAACATTTATTAGCTCCCCTATCAGTCTTTTCTTTTCCAGAGGTGTTTAAAGCCAGGCTGGATGAGGCTCTGGACAGCCTGATGTAGTGTGAGGTGTCCCTGCCCATGGTGGGAAGGGTTGGTACTGGATGATCCTTGTAGTCCCTTCCCACCCTGACTGATTCCATGATTCTAAGTCTGACCTTCAATGTCTTTAAGGATGAGGCTTCCACCACCTCCCTGGGCAAACATTTCCTGTGTTCCACCACCCTCATAGTAAAGAACCTCAGGAATGCTGAGCAGCCAGCATTACATTTTTATCACTTAAGGCTTGGCAAGTATACAGCAAAATGAAAACCATTACTGGGAGTGAGGGCAGGAAAAAAAGCAACCTTCACACCTTAAAGCAGTGATATTTACAAAGGCACTAATTGATTGCAGGCAGCCAAAGGTGGAGGTAGTGCAGTGGCTGTGTTTCATCACTTCATACACCTGTTCTCCATCTTGTTGGACTAGCTTGCTGTGACCATGACTAATTAGGCACCCCAATCATGCATTGCTTTTGCTTACAAACAAGTTACAGCAAGAAAAGAACTGCTGCAGAGTTCAACCTGGAGTTTCCCAGGGGCTCTGAGCCTGTCAAATTAGCAGGACAGAAATAGCTGGGCTTGCGTTAAGATTGCTGCTTTTCCTCTCTAGCATCTTCTTCACTCCAGTGGATATCTTCATGGGCTGAGGACTTGCATCTTTATTTTTCACCTTCTGTGCTTTGTTTTGTTCCCTCTGGGTTTGTTATTTCTGTTTCCCATGAGTAGGCTCTGGATCTAGGGCAGTGTTACTGCAGATGCTTGTGTCTAGCATTTGAATTCAAAATAGTGTGTAGCTTGTGGAGGTTTTTTTATGAAGGGTTAGGACCTTGAGCACAAGAATCTTCAGTGAAGAGAAATTAGGATCATAGAATCAGAATAGTTTGGGTTGGAAGGGGCATCTTGAGTACTGTGGGCCCTTACACTTAAGAAAGGTGCTGAAGTGCACTAAATGCCTCATCCAGTCTCTTCTCAAACACCTCCAGGGATGGTGACTCCACCACCTCCCTGGGCAGCTCCTTCCGAAGCCAACAACTTCCTCCTAACATCCAGCCTAGACCTCCCCTGGCACAACTTGAGGCTGTGTCCCCTTGTTCTGTTGCTGGTTGCCTGGCAGAAGAGCCCAACCCCACCTGGCTACAGCCTCCCTTCAGGGAGTTGCAGAGAGCAATGAGGTCTGCCCTGAGCCTCCTCTTCTGCAGGCTGCACACCCCCAGCTCCCTCAGCCTCTCCTCACAGGGCTGTGCTCCAGGCCTCTCACCATCTTCTTTGCCCTTCTCTGGACACCTTCCAGCACCTCAGCATCTCTCTTGAATTGAGTAATATCCACTCCAAACCTCTCCTGGTGCAATTTGAGGTAATTCTCTCTTGTCCTGTCACCTGATACAAGGGAAAAGGAGCAGAGAACAACTTCCACAGTATGTGAAAATTATTTTTATGACCAAGCTAATTTCTTAGAATCACAGAATGATTTGGGTTGGAAGGGACCTTTAAAGGTCATCTAGTCCAAATCTCCTGCAGTCAGCAGGGACATCTGCAACTAGGGTTGTCCAGAGCCCCTCTTAGATCTTTTCCCTTTAAAGCACTTGGAAAAAAATAAACCCAACAAACTAAACATTGATTTCACATAATCCTTCCATGCAGACAAAAGCAAATGCTTTGTTTTGGGCAGATTAAAAAGGTATTAATAAAGGGTCAAGAATACTAAAGTTAGCAAGTGGTCAAAGGACAGATCTTAAACTCATAGTGTTACTTAGCAGCCTTTCAGCCAGATGTTTTGGATGCTGTTTTGAGTTGCTCTGCTGCTGAGCTGAACCTCTGCATCTTAAAGTGGGCCTCCAACCGTGGCACCGAGCTCAGAACAGAATGGCAGAATAATTTGGGCTGGAAGAGAGCTGTAGGATCACTGAGTCCAATCATTAACCCAGCATTGCCAGGTCACTGCTAAACCATGCCCCTCAGCACCACATCTACTCAGCTTTTAAATACTCACAAGGATTATGATTCCACCACTGCTTTGGGAAGGTTGTTCCAGGACTTGACATCCCTTTAAGGAAAGAAATTGTTACTCATATCCAACCTAAACCTTCTTGTGTTCAACTTGAGGTTGTTTTCTCTTGTCTTGCTGCTTGATATGTGAAAGAAGAGATTGACCCCAACCTCCCTTCTGTGCTTGTGAAAGCTCAGCCTCTTCTGATGGTCAGCTGAATATTAGAGCTCAGAGTAGAGCCTTAGATGTGGTTCCAGGTCGTTGTCTGTAGGACAGCCTTGCACAAAATCCAACCCTTCAAACATTTAGGTAGGATGGAAACTGGCAACACCTGCACTTAAACCTTGAGGTCTTGATAGTCAAGGGAGGAGACAAGTGCCTTGAACAGGAGGGGCAAAAAAATAAGAGGGGAAAAAAATCTTGTCACAGATGCTGGAATTTGTCATTGTTTCACAGAATCAAGCATGTTGGTAGAGACCTCCAAACCCATTCAGCCCAACCTATCACCCAGCCCCATCCAAACAACCAGACTATGGCACTAAGTGCCTCATCCAGGCTGTTTTGAACACCTCCAGGGCTGGCAACTCCACCACCTCCCTGGGCAGCCCATTCCAATGCCAATCACTCTCTCTGCCAACAACTTCCTCCTAACATCCAGCCTAGACCTCCCCTGGCACAGCTTGAGACTCGGCCCATTGTTCTGTTGCTGGTTGCCTGGCAGAAGAGCCCAACCCCACCTGGCTACAGCCTCCCTTCAGGTAGTTGCAGAGAGTAATGAGGTCTGCCCTGAGCCTCCTCTTCTGCAGGCTGCACACCCCCAGCTCCCTCAGCCTCTCTTCACAGGGCTGTGCTCCAGGCCCCTCACCAGCTCTGTTGCCCTTCTTTGGGAACATTCCAGTATCTCAACATCTCTCTTGAATTGAGGAGCCCAGAACTGGACAGAGGACTCAAGGTGTGGCCTGAGCAGTGCTGAGTATAGGGCCAGAATAATCTCCCTTGTCCTGCTGGCCACACTGCTCCTGGTCCAGGCCAGGATGCTGCTTCATGTTTCCTTCATGTAGAGAAAGATGCTTAAAGATCAAATGTAGGATTGAAGAGTTGGGTTGATGATGGAGTCACCATCCTTGGAGGTGTTGAAGCAAAGCCTGGATGAGGCACTTAGTGCCATGGTCTAGTTGATTGGAAAGGGCTGGGTGCTAGGTTGGACTGGATGAGCTTGAACCTGTTTGATTCTATGATTGTTGGCAGCATGTTCCTGCTGACAGTAGTTGAGTCCTTCCTCCTTTCCTATTGTGATGTGTTGTTGGTTGTTTATTTTTTTTTTGATCTGGAGGTGTTCAGTAAATATTTACTGAAGTGTTTTAGTAAATTGGAGCCTCTAATTGCTTTCATTCTTTGGCAGGTTTTCTGCTCTGCACAAGAGCAGCCTTCCTGCTTCTAGTTAGTGAGTGAGCAAAGGGTTTAATTTCAAAGAATCAGTAAGCATAGAGAAATCACACTCTGATTAATCCAAGCTATTCAGGGCTGTGACAATGTTCTCTACCTCAGATGCAAATCCTTCCTAAAATGGAGTAGAGATGCTTGAATGGATGTAGAAATTGCAAACTAGGATGATGTTGGAGCAAAACAATTACAGGCCGATGGATTGAAAGCGTTTCCCTCCCTGGTGAGTAAAGCATATGATTTAAAACAGAGGTGGGAAGGCACTACCAGGCTGGCTTTTCAGCTGGCATTCTTCTCTCAGGAAAAGAGATGGCTCAAAAGGGTGAGATTGCAGCATCCATTGATGTTGGAAGAGACCTTTGAGATCATTCACTTAGAGCTCACAACCCCACCACTGCTGCTGGGCTCAGCACCGCTTGCTCCTTGGAAGAGTAACCGAAGTGTTATCTTTGGCACAATAAATGAAGGCTGGCAACTCTCCTGGAGGGCATCACTGGTGGCTGGGCTGGCCAGGGGGCATGGAGGTGGGTGGCAGCAGCCTAGGGGATGAATCTCAGTCTTGGTACACTCACACAAGCACCCTGGTGATGCCACAGGTACTGGTACCTGCAGGTCTTGGACTGCAGCAGTTTGTAGGCATCCTTTAGAGAGGTACAGAAGTTGGAAGGGACCTCTGAGGACCATCCTGTCCAACCCACCTGTTTAAGCAGGGTCACCCACAGTAGGCTACCCAGGGCCACATCCAGGCAGCAGTTTGTAGGCACCCCTCCAATCCCTTAGAGAGTGGCAGGGGTTGGAAGGGACCTCTGAAAACCATCCTCTCCAACCCACCAGTGAAGTGCTGAGTCTTGTGTTTGAGTTGCAATAACCCCATGAATGCTTCAGGCTTGGAGCAGTGTGGCTGGAAGCTGCCTGGTGGAAAAAGGCCTGAAGGGATTGATCAACACTGGCTGAAGATGAGCCAGTGTGTGCCCAGGTGGCAGAGGTTAACAGCATCCTGGCCTGGATCAGAAAGTGTGGGGCCAACAGGACCAGGAAAATGATTATCCCCCTGTACTGGGCACTGCTGAGACCACACTTTGAGTACTGGGTTCAGTTTTGAGTGCCTCACTCCAAGAATAACATGGAGGTACTGGAGCAGGGCCAGAGAATGGTAATGTGATCTGCTTTAGGTGATCCTGCTTGGGGGGAGGGGGGGGAGCCTGGACCAGATGATCTTCCAAGGTCCCTTTCAGCCCTTGACATTCTATGCTTCTATGATAACAAAGCTGGTGAAGGGTCTAGAGAACAGGTCTGGTGAAGAGCAGCTGAGGGAACTGGTGTTGTTCAGCCTGGAGAAAAGGAAGCTGTTGGGAGTCCACTTCATCCTCTTACAACTGGCTGAATGTAGAATACAACTGCAGAAGGTAATAGGAAGAAATGGAGAACTTAGGTGCTATCATGGGTAGCTTTTGAAGTTTCATAGCAGCCTTCCAGTACCTAAAAGGGGCCTGCAGAAAGGCTGGGAAAGGGCTTTTTACAAAGGCATGTAGCATGCAGCTCTTAAGCCTGGAGAAGAGAAGGCTTCCAGGAGACCTTGCAGTGGCCTTCCAGGATCTGAAGTGGAGTACAGGAGGGCTAGGGAGGGATTATTGACAAGGTCTTGTAATGCCAGGATGAGGAGGAATGGGTTTAGAGTGGCAGAGGGGAGATTGAAAGTGGATGATAGGAAGAAGTTGTTTGCAGTGAGGGTGGTGGGACACTGGCACAGGTTGCCCAGGGAGGTTGTGGAGCACAGAAGCACATTCTATGCTTCTGTGCTCCACAATCTCCCTGGAGGTGTTTAAGAGCAGGTTGGATGAGGCCTTGAGCAACCTGTTCTAGTGGGAGGTGTCCCTTGGAACTGGCTGAGCTTTGAGGTCCCTTCCAACCTAAAGCATTCTATGAATATTCAAGGGATAATGGCTTTTGTCTGAAAGAGAGGAGATTTAGATTGGGTATGGAAGAAACTCTTCACTGTGAGGGTTGCTAAGAGAGCTCGTGGATGTCCCATCCCTGAAAGTCTTCAAGGCTATGCTGAAGGGGATTTTGAGCAGCCTGGTCTAGATGGAAGTGTCCCTTCCCATGGCACAGGAGTTCAGAGAATCATGGAGTCAACCAGGTTGGAAGAGACCTCCAAGCTCATCCAGTCCAACCTAGCACCCAGCCCTATTCAATCAACCAGAGCATGGCACTAAGTGCCCCAGCCAGGCTTTGCTTCAACACCTCCAGAGACAGCAACTCCACCACCTCCCTGGGCAGCCCATTCCAATGCCAGTCACTCTCTCTGGCAAGAATTTCCTCCTAACATCCAGCCTAGACCTCCCCTGGCACAGCTTGAGACTCAGCCCATTGTTCTGTTGCTGCTTGCCTGGCAGAAGAGCCCAACTCCACCTGGCTACAGCCTCCCTTCAGGTAGTTGTAGACAGCAATGAGGTCTGTCCTGAGCCTCCTCTTCTGCAGGCTGCACACCCCAGCTCCCTCAGCCTCTCCTCACAGGGCTGTGCTCCAGGCCTCTCAGCATCTTCTTTGCCCTTCTCTGGACACCTTCCAGCACCTCAACATCTCTCTTGAATTGAGGAGCCCAGAACTGGGCACAGTTCTGTTAGTTACCACAAGGTAGCTTAGCATTGCTTGTGATCTCTAATGGATCTTCAAGGTCTTTTCAAACCATCCCATGTTTCTGTGAAGAGGTGTGCAAAAGCAGATGGTGGCTGAAAGCACACTGATAGCTGGAGCAGAGGAGGTGTACGTGAGGGAGCTGCCTCTGAGAGCTGGGAGTCCAGGCTCAGCAGGCAGCAGAGCCGAGGCAGGACTGGCAGTGGCGCTAATTAGGGCGGTGTGGTTTATGAGGGTGCTATTAAGCAGGGTTATTTATCCCATCCTACTTCTCTCTTTATTGCTTGCCAAGTTCCAGGCACCTTCCTCTCAGAGAAGGAAGCTGAGTGGTTCTGTAACTTGTGATGTCCCATTATTCTGCAGTGACACTGCTGTGGGTGAGGTGACAGGTTTTATTCATTGACTTACTGTTAAATGCTCATCTCCTGCCTGCAGCTATTATACCTGGTGTACTTTGGAGGATGGGCTGTAAATAATAACAGCATCTAATTGCTGGCTGCCCTTAGGGGGGGGACAGTAAATTACATGAGGAATATGTTAAAGCCACCTGGAAGTAATCTTCAGGAGCCAGCAATGTGCCCTTGTGCCCAATGGTACCCTGGGAGTGCATCAAGAAAAGTATGTCCAGTGAGACTAGGGGAGGTTCCCCTCTCACTATTCTCTGCCCTGGTGAGACCACCCCTGGAATATTGAGTCCCATTTTGGGCTCCCCAATTCAGAAGAGGCAGGGGAATACTGAAGAGAGTCCAGTGGGCAGGTGTGGGAATGATGAAGGTGTTTGAACATCTCTCCTATGGAATGGACAGCCCAGGGAAGTGGTGGAGTTGTGCCAGGGGAGGTCTAGGCTGGATGTTAGGAGGAAGTTGTTGGCAGAGAGAGTGATTGGCATTGGAATGGGCTGCCCAGGGAGGTGGGGGAGTTGTGCCAGGGGAGGTCTATGCTGGATGTTAGGAGGAAGTTGTTGGCAGAGAGAGTGATTGGCATTGGAATGGGCTGCCCAGGAAGGTGGGGGAGTTGCCGTCCCTGGAGATGTTAAAGTAAAGCCTGGATGAGGCACTTAGTGCCATGGTCTGGGTGATTGGCTAGGGCTGGGTGCTAGGTTGGGCTGGATGAGCTTGGAGGTCTCTTCCAACCTGGTTGGTTCTATTATTCTATGCTTCTATGACTGTTTAGTCTCAAGAAGAGAAGGCTGAGAGAGAATCTTACTAATGTTTGTAAATATGAAAGGTGAGTGTTGAGGAGGAGCCAATCTCTGTTTGGTTGTGCCCAGTGAGAGGACAAGGAGCGACAGATAGAAACTAGAACATGGCGAGTTCCACTCCAACAGCAGGAGAAACATCTTTACTCTGGGGGTTGTAGAGCCCTGGAGAGGCCAGTGGCATCCTGGCTCGTATCAGGAACAGTGTGGCCAGCAGGACAAGGGAAGTCCTGCCCCTGTACTCACCACTGGTCAGGCCACACCTTGAGTATTGTGTCCAGTTCTGGGCCCCTCAATTTAAGAAGGATGTTGAGGGGCTTGAATGTGTCCAGAGAAGGGCAGCAAGGCTGCTGAGAGGCCTGGAGCACAGCCCTGTGGGGAGAGGCTGAGGGAGCTGGGGGTGTGCAGCCTGCAGAAGAGGAGGCTCAGGGCAGACCTCATTGCTCTCTGCAACTCCCTGAAGGGAGGCTGTAGCCAGGTGGGGTTGGTCTCTTCTGCCAAGGATGTCAGGAGGAAGTTCCTGCCAGAGAGAGTGATTGGCATTGGAATGGGCTGCCCAGGGAGGTGGTGGAGTCCCCATCCAGGTAGGCATTTCAAAGCCAGCTATGTGTGGTGCTGAGTGGAATGATTTAGTGGTGACGTGACAGTATTGGCTTACTGGCTGGACTTGAGATTAAAAGTCTTCTCTAGATGAAAGGATTTTATGGTTCTAAGTACCCTTTCTTTAGCAGAGGTGATCCTGAGAGGTCCCTTCTCACCCCCACCCATCTGTGGTTCTACAGGAAATAAGGCCAGAGAGCTGCATGTGGTTGTAGTGGATGTGAGATCATAGACCAGCTCCAGTACAGGAGAAGGCTTCTATACCATGGTTGTGCTAGTTTGAGCCTAGCTGGGATATTTTGGTGAGAGGAATTAGATGATAAACTGTGAAAAGGAAACAATGCTGATGGCTGCTGCACTCAGAGGCTTGCTGAGATGTATAAGAACAGGAACACAGACATAGATAAGACACAGTGTGTGTGGGTCTCTGGGAGCCTCTCCCTTTCTCTTTGGGCTGCTTCTGTGTAACTAATCCTTCTGCTTTCTAACTCCCCTGGCCAACCTTCCAGCCTCACCTTGGACATAAGGCAAACTCTGGGATAGGGTAGAGGGGTGGAAAGAAGGTGGAAAGGTGGTTAGGAGCCCCTCCTGGGGACTCTGCTTTCTGGGAGGGCTGTTGTGTTTCTGTATTAGCTTTAACTTGTATACTTCTGTATCTAGCTGTATATACTGGAATGGAATGGAGTTTGCTTTCTGGCTTTGGGCTGCACTTCTCTCTCCAACCTGTTGTGTCTCTAAGTAATTCTTATGCTTCCTAACCCCCCTGGCCAACTCTCCAAATTCACCTTGAATGTAAGGCAAAGTCTGGGGTAAGGTAGAGGGGTGGAAAGGGAATTGAAGGGTAGTTGAGAGCCTCTCCTGTGGTTTCTGGAAGGGCTGTTTCTGCATTACCTTTTTACCTTGTCTATTCCTGTCTCTAGCTGTATCTATTGCAAATCCTTGCTTGTGTATTGTGCTAAGCTGTAAATATAAAGCTTCATTCTTTAATTTCCAGCTCAGTTGAGTCTAGTCTGGGTGATTTCATAAGAGTGGGAGGGCAGGGAACACCCAAACCATCACTTCTATCACTGACCAACACCCAGGATAGTGCAGCCCCAGTCCTGTGGAGCCCTAGAGTGACTAAAGAGGAGAACACTCTTCCCAGCTATACACATCCATCCTGCCTCTGCTGGAGGTCAAACTGTGGGAAGTTCAATTTGCTTTACTGTGGCTGGCTGGCTTCAATGCCTCCATATAAAACCCATATACATAATGATTTCATATACATTCCCAGAAGCTAATGCCTGGGATTTGGATCATTAAAATCTAAAGTAATGAGAGAGAAAAAATAAAACCCCATCCTCACTGCTAAAATCACGGAATCACAGAACGTTAGAGGTTGGAAGGGACCTCCAGAGATTGAATCCAACCTCCTTGTCAAGTCAGGATCACATAGGAAGGCATCGGGGCAGGGTTTGAAAGTCTCCAGAAAAGGAGACTGAACAACCTCTCTGTGCAGGCTGTTCCAGGGCTCTGTCACCCTCACTGTAGAAGGTTTCACCTCAACACGAGGAGAAACTTATTTATGTTCCAGTTTCTAGCTGCTGCTCCTTGTCTTATTGCTGTTGACCACTAGAAAGAGCTTGGCCTCATCCACTTGACACCCCCCTGCCTCAGATCAAATCTCTCAGTCTTCCCTTCTCCAGACTCAACAGCCCCAGAGCTCTCAGTCTCCCTTCTCAGTTACTTCACTGTAACCAATGGAGTTCCCCAGGGATCAGTGCTGGCTCTAGTCCTGTTCATCATTTTCATCAGTGACATTGATGAAGGGACAGACAGACAGAGTCTGCTCAGCAAGGTTGCTGATGACACCAGACTGGGAGGCTTGGCTGATACAGCTGCAGGCTGTGTGGCCATCCAGAGAGACCTGGACAGACAGAGCTGGGCACCAGATAGAGTTCAAAAAGGACGAGTGCAGAGTCCTGCACCTGGGGAGGAATAATGAACTGCACCAGTACAGGTGGGGAGGTGATCTGCTGGAGAGCAGCCCTGTGGAGAGGGACCTGGGAGAGCTGGTGGAGAAATCCATGGCACAGCAATGTGCCCTGGTGGCCAAGAAGGCCAATGGAATCCTGGGGTGCATTAAGAAGAGTGTGGCTGGCAGATCAAGGGAGGTTGTCCTCCTCCTCTACTCTGCCCTGGTTGCTGGGTTCCTCAAAGTCTGTGTGGGAGACCAGCAAGACAGGAGCTTATACCAGCATGATAGAGAGAAGGTCAGTCTGTTTATTGAAGCTAGGGGTGGTACTTATGTAGTGGATTCGGCACATGCCTGCGCACTTGTGACAGGCTCCGCTGACAGCAACAGTCAGTTGTTCCCAGGGCTGACCAGCCTGCCCCCCTGCAGGGCTCCCTGACACAGCTCAGCTACAGAGAGCAGCTAAACTTTCTCAGCTTCTCTGCTAGGCTTCCCAAGGCTGCTTCTCTGCAGCTGTGCTTCTTATCAGAGTGACCTTAGCATTACCCTGCCTGTTCTCCTTGTTTTTCAGACTGCTCAATTCTGCTCAAACCCTGGCACCTGATGAGACCTCATCTTGAGTACTGCATTCAGTTTTGGGCTCCCCAGTTGAAGAGGGACAGGGATTTGCTGGAGAGAGTCCAAGGGAGGGCCACAAGGATGATGAAGGGACTGGAGCACTGCCTGATGAGGAGAGGCTGAGGAACCTGGGGCTGTTTAGTCTGGAGAAGAGAAGACTGAGAGGGGATTTAATCAATGTTTAGAAATCTCTGAGGGCTGGAGGGTAGGGAGTGGGGGACAGGCTCTGCTCACTGCTCCCTGGGATAGGACAAGGAGCAATGGTTGGAAGCTGCAGCACAGGAGGTTCCAGCTCAACACAAGGAGGAACTTGTTGACTGGAAGGGTCCCAAAGCACTGGCACAGGCTTCCCAGAGAGGTTCTGGAGTCTTTTTCCTGGAGCCTTTCCAGGCCTGTCTGGATGTGTTCTTGTGTGCCCTGAGCTAGATTGCATGGTTTTGTTCTGGCAGGGGGGGTTGACTCAGTGATCTCTTTGGGTCTCTTCCAACCCCTGACATCCTGTGAGCCTGTGAACATGAATCTGTGCCGTTGATGACAGCTCTCTGAAGTCTGTTGTGGAGCCACATCTATGCCACATCTCCTGAGCTTCTCTGTGAGGATGTTGTGGAGGCAGTATCAGAAGCCTTGCTGAAGTCAGGGTAGATGGCATCCACAGCTCTTCCTTCACCTACCCATTTGGTGATGATATCGTAGAGGGCTATCAGGTTAGCTCAGCAAAATCTGCCCTTGGTAAATCCATGTTGGCTTCTCCTCCTTGATGAGCGTTAAATATTCAGTAGTTGAGGGTAAGAGTTTCCCTGATTTCAGTGTCTTTATTGATCATCTGGAGCAGGGGATTGAGCCCAGCATCAGTAAGTTTACAGATGACACCAAGCTAGGAGCAGATGTAAATGTGTTGGAGGGTAGGAGAGCCTTGCAAAGGGACNTGCAGCCTGCAGAAGAGGAGGCTCAAGGCAGACCTCATTGCTGTCTACAACTCCCTGAAAGGAGGCTGTAGCCAGGTGGGGTTGGTCTCTTCTGCCAGGCACCCAGCAACAGAAGAAGGGGACACAGTCTCAAACTGTGCTGGGGAAGGTCTAGGCTGGATGTTAGGAGGAAGTTGTTGACAGAGAGAGTGATTGGCATTGAAATGTGGAGGTGGTGGAATCGCCGTCCCTGGAGGTGTTGAAGCAAAGCCTGGATGAGGCACTTAGTGCCATGGTCTGGTTGCTTGTCTAGGGCTGGGTGCTAGGTTGGGCTGGATGATCTTGGAGGTCTCTTCCAACCTGGTTGATTCTGTGATTGCAGATTCTGGAGGAAAAGCTTGGGGACACATAGGGACAGCTCTTGCTAATGTCCAGGATGCCCTGTGCAGGCTATAAAGATGATTAGAGGATTGGAACATCTCTTGTAGGAGAATTGAGTCTTTTTAGTTTAGAAAGGACTGAATTGAGGAGGATCTCATCCGTGGTGGTCAATACTTAAGGTTGGGTGTCAGGAGGATGGAGCCAGTCTGTTTTCAGTGGTGCTGGTGACAGACACCAACTGGAATGTAAGAAATTTCTTCTGAACACGAGAAGAAACTTCTTTCTGAATGATGGAGCACTGGAGCAAGCTGCCCAGAGAGGTGATGGAGTCTCCTTCTCTGGAGACATTCCAAACCCACCTGAATATGTCCCTGTGTGATCTTCTCTAGGGGAACCTGCCTTGGCAGGGGTGTTGGACTCAGTCTAAAGTGGTTCCTTCCAAGCCCTGCCATTCTGTGAATGAGTGAGTGGGGTTGGGTGCAAATGCATTGGCTGAACAACATGAATCTCGAGCAGTCCTGGGATTGAAGCTATCCCTCTTGCCTGTGGACTTACTAGCAGCTGGAATAAGCTGCTTGAAGCATCTCATTGCGAGCCTGTATGCTGAAAGTACTTCTTGCAGCTCAGCTCTATGGACAAAACCTCTCCACAGAGAGGGAGGTCCCACCAGGGAATAGTGGAGTGCAGCTTATTCACAGTAGAGCTGTCAGAGTGGTTTTGTTGGGGAGTGCTTTGCTTCAGCCTTTCCTGCGAAGGGTTTGATATAACTCAGCCTGAAGAGCTTTGCAATGTGGTTTAGTATTGGGCCCAATTTCTACAGAATGGGTTTATTTCTGCAGTAATGGCTTCTTTTTAGGATGAGAGTGTTTATGGCCTCTCCCATTGGAATCATTGTGGCTCAGACTAGGCTGTCTAGACAGCTCAGTTTTCAGGCATATTCACCATGCTGTGCTTCTGCGGTGGATAATAATATGCCAGAGCCGTGATGTTGGCAGCAGAGGTTGGCTCTGCAGGGACAAGGGACTCTGGAAAGGGAAAGAGACAGGAAGCTTTTAGTTGCCTACTTCAAATGTATTTCCTTCTTACTCTGCTCTAGTGAGGCCACAGCTAGAGTATTTGGTTCAGTTGTGGGTTTCTCAGATCAAGAGAGAGTCCAGTGGAGGCTCGAAAGATGCTGAGCATGATGTGAGCATCTCCCTGAAGAGGAAAGGCTGAGAGAGTTGGGGATGTTGAGCCAGCAAAAGAGTAGCCTGAAAAGGGGATCTGATCAATGCTCAGCAGGAGTGTTATGGTTAAGATTAGAGTCTTAATTGTAAATAAAAGTTTTCTGGAGAATTCAGGAGAGTTCAAGGAGTGGCAACAACAACCCCAAGCTGTGCTACAGGCTGGGGACAGAGTGGCTGAGAGCAGCCAGGCAGAGAGGGAGCTGGGGGTGCTGGTAGAGAGGAGCTGAAGATGAGGCAGCAGTGTGCCCAGGTGGGCAGGAGAGCCAATGGCATCCTGGGCTGGCTCAGGAGCAGTGTGGCCAGCAGGACAAGGGAGGTTCTTCTGCCCCTGTGCTCAGCACTGCTCAGGCCACTCCTTGAGTGCTGTGTCCAGTTCTGTGCTCTTCAGTTCAAGAGAGATGTTGAGGTGCTGGAAGGTGTCCAGAGAAGGGCAGCAATGCTGGTGAGGGGCCTGGAACACAGCCCTGTGAAGAGAGGCTGAGGGAGCTGGGGGTGTGCAGCCTGCAGAAGAGGAGGCTCAGGGCAAAGCTCATTGCTGTCTCCAACTCCCTGAAGGGAGGCTGTAGCCAGGTGGGGTTGGGCTCTTCTGCCAGGCACCCAGCAACAGAACAAGGGGACACAGTCTCAAACTGTGCTGGGGAAGGTCTAGGCTGGATGTTAGGAGGAAGTTGTTGGCAGAGAGAGTGATTGGCATTGGAATGGGCTGCCCAGGGAGGTGGTGGAGTTGCCGTCCCTGGAGGTGTTGAAGCAAAGCCTGGCTGGGGCACTTAGTGCCATGATCTGGTTGACTGGACAGGGCTGGGTGCTAGGTTGTGCTGGATGGGCATGGAGGTCTCTTCCAACCTGGTTGATTCCATGATCTACTTATTTACAACAGTGATGAGCATCCTTAGCACAGCTATCAGTCCTGTGGCTATCAAGGATGTGACGAGGAGGAAAGTCTTGGGAGCATCCTCCTCTTCTGAATCACTAACTCTGGTATTTCTTGGCAAGGAGGCTGTGTCCTATAATACCAAGCTCTGCAATTTAAGGCTCTGCTGCTCTTCACACAGAACCTGCCCCAGATTTTCACTGCCCTTAAGGGTTAGGAAAACTTCTTTTTCACTTCCAGGCAAACTCTACTCAGTGAATTCTATCACATTTGTTTTTATGCCAGATTAACTCTACACTTTTCAATATGCATCTTTTTTACCCCCCATTAGTGGTGTTTTGAGATTAAGATTCTTCTATAATGAAAAGCAATACAAGCCTTGGTGGTGGTTGATTGTTGAAGTGAGGTGGAAGTGAGACCTTGTGACACCTCGATAAATAGTATCTCATTAGGCACTGAATGAGGTTTTCAACTCCAGTCTAGCATTTATTTTCACCTGAGAGACACACTTGAGCTGTGGAGATCCTCTCTAATGGTCTTTCCTGACCAGCTCTCTCCTGCAGATGAAGCAGAAGCAATGTCCTGTGGCTTAATGATACCACCAGAATCTCTTCCAGAGGTTTCTTACAGTTCAAGTACTTTTCAAACAAAGCATCTTGTGTTTGATCTGAGTTGCTGGTGGAGAGGATGCTGTTACCCAGCTAGCAAACCTCTGCCTCTTTCAGGATATGTATTGACTATAGGATAGAAATAAATCCCTTTCAAACACTCAGACTTGTGGTGATTACAGCCTGCAGGCATCCACTCCCATGCATCATCCCCTGGGAGCACCAACATCTGTGTCAGTGCCTGCTTTGAGCAGAGAACTTCTTACAGCCTACAAATCGAAAGCAAACCAAAATGAGGCAGTTAACCTCTAAGGTGATCAAGGTTTGACTGAGATGTGTTAGTTTCTCTGTGGCTTGGAAAGCTGACAAATTAATGAATCCTAGAATCCCCTGGTTGGAAAAGACCTTATGAGGATGGAGTCCAACCATAACCTAACTTCTCTCCCTGTACACAACTGTTAGGTGAGGTTGGACGAAGCCTTGAGAGACGTGTTCTAGTGGGAGGTGTCCCTGCCTATGGCAGGAGGTTGGAACTGGATGATCCTTGAGGTCACAGAATCACAGAATCAGACACGTTGGAAGAGACTTCCAAGCTCATCCAGTCCAACCTAGCACCCAGCCCTAGCCAATGCACCAGACCATGGCACTAAGTGCCCCAGCCAGGCTTTGCTTCAACACCTCCAGGGACGGCAACTCCACCACCTCCCTGGGCAGCCCATTCCAATGCCAATCACTCTCTCTGCCAACAACTTCCTCCTAACATCCAGCCTACACCTTCCCTGGCACAACTTGAGACTGTGTCCCCTTGTTCTGTTGCTGCTTGCCTGGGAGAAGAGCCCAACCCCACCTGGCTACAGCCTCCCTTCAGGTAGTTGTAGACAGCAATGAGCTCTGCCCTGAGCCTCCTCTTCTGCAGGCTGCACACCCCCAGCTCCCTCAGCCTCTCCTGAGGCTGTGCTCCAGGCCCCTCCCCAGCCTTGTTGCCCTCCTCTGGACACCTTCCAGCACCTCAACATCTCTCTTGAATTGAGGAGCCCAGAACTGGACACAGCACTCAAGCTGTGGCCTGACCAGTGCTGAGGACAGGGGCAGAAGGATTTCCCTTGTCCTGCTGGCCACACTGTTCCTGATCCAGCCCAGGATTCCATCCAAACATCTCTTAAACACCTTTAGGGATCCCAACTCCACCAGTTCCCTGGGTATCCTGTTCCAGTGCCCCAGTGCAGCAGTGGTGATGGTTGTGTAAGGCAGGTCTTGACCTAAAGCAGGACATTCCTGCAGAGGTGCTCTTAAAGGAACCTAAAGTGACAAGTTTATGAGGTTTCATTTATAGTTGTCAGGGGTTGCAGTGTTCCCAGAGTCTCTCCAGCTGTAGTCCAGGATGGCTTTCATTCCAAAATGCTTGTATTAGTATTTTGGAGGCTTTTATTGCTCATCTGAGTTTCAGATGCTGCTCTACACTAAAATTGTCACTTGCTTGGACAGTTGGGAAGATTAATGGAGGGGAGAAGAGGACTGTAGAGATCTTTATTCTTTCAAGAATTCAATTTTGGACTTTAGTCATGAAAGCAGCCTGTGGAACAGGTCAAAGAGTGTATTTACTCACATGCACTAAAGTTTACAGTTTCAGAACAGTTATTATCTGTGGTCACTTCAAGCCTTTTATGGTTTCTTCACTGACCTAAAGTGTGCTCTGATTCACTTCTCCATGGCCAGACTACAAAGCCTGCTGGCCTGGTATGGAATCACACAATGGTAGGGGCTTGAAGGGGAATCTAATCCAACCCCCCTGCCAAGGCAGGTTTGCCTAGAGAAGGTCACACAGGAATATGTCCAGCTGGCTTTTGAATGTCTCCAGAGATGGAGGCTCTAACACTTCTCTGGGCAACCTACTCCAGTGCTCTGTCATCCTTAAAGAAATTTCTCCTCATGTTTAAATGGGCAGTCTTATGCTTAAATCTCTGCCTGTTAGAATAGAATAGAATCAGCCAGGTT
>WAAF01019517.1:6935-39140 GCA_013400475.1 Tricholaema leucomelas
GACTCCTTGCTATACGCAGCACTCGACCGGACTGCTCCAGCCCGCAAACCTGGACCCTGCTTTGCCCAGGTGGCCGCTGACCACCCGGTGACTGAGAGCCACGGAAGACTTCTCCCGTGTTCGTGGGCCTCCTCAGACGGTGTGCTCAATTTGGACTGAACCAGCAGCACAGCCCCATCGCACCATCACCAGGTGAAGTCCACCACCTGGCTTTCACTATCTGTATTTTCCCGTTTATGCTTTTGGAGCGCAAATATTGAGCGTTTTGACCAGTGAGTACCCTAACTCTCTTTACTCAAGTCTGTAAAGGTTTATGCTTACCCTTTCAGCGGCAGTTTGTGCTGCAAGGCTCTCTACTTATAAACGTTTCTAAAGACTGTTCCTCACTCATTTGACTCTCTGTTTATACATTCTGCAAAACAGTTTTACCAACCACATCATAGAATCTGCGTGTGTTAATTGTACATAACTTTGGGGAAGTTTTCTTTGTATAATGAATAAATATTTTTTTACATGAGCCTCATTACAATTCACTCCTAACCCAGATTCCACCCCCTCCTTGACACCTGAGAGAAATTGTGATGCTGGTGACTGGAGAAACAGTCTGAGAACCAGGCTATCCATGGAATGTGGGTTATTTCCCATATCTGTATCTGCCCTCACACGTTATGTGAGCATGCCCATCCCCTCCTCCCCTCTGCCCTCCCTGTAAAGTGCTGTTTCCCCATACTACGCATTAGCTCTGCTCTGCACTGGAGATAGTTCTTCCTCGTGTTCCCTGTCTCTAAGCTGGGCAGGGACAGCCAGCAATAGGGCTAACCCTGAGCTAGTCAAGGTAGAGCAGCCAGCTGGCAGGACAGGTGTGATAATTTAAAACTAGCACTCTGTCCTAGTTCTTAATTATAATCAAGAATTGGAACATTTCAGAGACTTCGAGTAGAAAATAGTAAAAGGTAAATAAAATAGGGGATTGGACAGTAAAGAAAAATAACAGTAAGTCTGTGTTATTCCATTTGCTTGCTGATCAGGATAAAGCTTGCTGCATAAACTATTGTAGGCTTTTTTCCTCCCTTTTGCTGCTTCTCTCTGTGATTCTGTTTTGCATTACTCCCATATCTCTTTCCTAACCTTCTGCTGGCATACTGTGTCTGTGAGGGGAGGGGAAGAGAAGGGGATGGGAAGGGAGCCTGTAATCTAGTTCTTCTCACCAAAACATTCTAGATAGCTTCAAACTAGCACAGAAGGGAAGGGGATGGAAAAGGGAGGGGAGGAGAGGGAAGGGAAAGGGGCTGCTAGTAGCCCCTCTGGGCTTGTCCAGATGTATGAGGAATAATTCAAGGGGGTCCTTGTGTTGTTTCTGATTTATACATATGTGTATATATATGTATATAGTGCATATTAGTTGTCTTTTATATTTCTAGATTTTAGCTTGCTTTTGTACATACAGCTTCATTTTTGTTTCCAAACCTGGAAACTGGAAACAGCTTAGAATGGCTAAATGGCTCAGAAGTGGGATTTAGGAGAAAATTTTTTGCATGATTTGCTCCATAAAAGAACAGGAAAGCATGCTAGCAGTCTATTAAGGCTGCTTGTAAAAGGAAGGGTTTCATGCAGGTTACCATGTCTGTAGTGGATGGGATAACAAGAAACAGACCTAACTTTTCAGGAAGGGAAGATGCACCTTAGACATTAAGAAAAAAAATGTATCTCTGAATAGAATCTGGAACGGGTTGCCTAAATATTCTTTCTATTCACCTTTACTGAAGGCCTTAAGTTGCTAATAAGACAAGTACTATTCAGGGAGGATATATGTGTATACAGATTATTCCACCTTGGACTAGAGAAATGGTTTGCATAACTTCTTGAATTCCTTACTACTTTATTATTCTAAGACTCCATGTTTGATTTCTGTGAATGCACAGGAAATAAGATTTACACTGAGGAACAAAAGTGACACAAAAGCTATAGATTCTGGTTATACATCAATTATTCTGGAAATCAGAAAGGTTTTAAACATCCAGGGATAGTTTTCCATACAAAATGTGAATCCAGATGGATCCAAGAAGGAATATGATCAATTTAGAAAGGTATGCTGCATGTTTTCTTCTGATTCCAGGGCAGATGTTCAGGTAATCTTATATATGTGTGATCTTTGCATCCCAAAAGAAGGAGATTGCATGAAATCCACAAGAGTCCTGCTAAGACAACCAGCTTGTGAGTGAGACAAATGAATGTGACTCACAGTGGTGTACAAACTCGTCTCTCCTTTTAACGTCCATCTTGGTATATTCTTTTCCAAAGCTTTGCTTTATCATGTTTTACAGTCTTCTGGTGTTCCAGATCAGTGTCTGCCATTGCAATGACAGTGAAGCATCCTGAACACTGGATGGTGGCATTGCAGAATGAATCAGGCATGCAAAACAGGAAGCTTCTATTTATGCATGCAGATATCTCAACAATCAAGAAAATGATTTGTGGTGTAAGATGTGTTGTAAAATGCTTTGTGTGTAATTCGCTTTTGGATAAAGAACTGTAACTACCGCATAAGCTTGCTCAGTACTTCAGATTTTCTCTTGAGTAAAAGGATGAATGGCTTTGGGGAAAAAAAAAAAGAAAGTAAAAAGAGCAAAGCAGTATAATTTCTGGTATTTTTTTTCTCACAGAATAATCTTTGATTACTTAGCTTTAAGAACACAGTCTATGCAACAAACAATATAGGGCAGACAGAGGTTTTATAAGGTAGCTAATCCTGCAGGCAGGAAAAGCAGAAATGTATTTGTTGCAGACTTACTTAATTTTCTTTTGGTTTATTGTAATCGTTGTTTTACTTAAGAACTGCAAAGGTGAGAAGCAATATTGAGAAGCAGTACTCCTGTATGTTCAGATGGGATACCCTGTGGCTACATCTCAGCCTAGGAGGTAACAAGGTAGCTGCAAATTAGGGGCAGGTAATATATATGGCTATTCTTTCAAAGTCTCTCTGATGTGATTAACTATTTTCTACTGGTTTTATTGAAAAAAAGGTGCACGAGTCCCTTACTGTGGAACCAGGATGAAAGCTGGCAACAGCTGCTAGATCTTTCTTTGCATCGTTCAATTTGCACATGCAAGTAAACTTTCAGGTGCTTCAGGTTGGTTCTTTATAGCTAGATATAGCAGAGGCATCTGTTGATTCTGATAAAAATTTTTGCTGTCTCAGATGTCAACTTCCCAGCTCACTCCCAGAAAACCAATCCTCTCCAAAACAAGACTCAAGGAGAACAGATTCAGACCAATTCATACTGCCAAACGGCAATATGGATCTGCCAAAGCCAGATCTGGCCAGCTCTGTGGGAGGATACCATCCCTCGATGCCATACCTGAGCTTTGGCTACCAGCACCGAGCACTCCTATGTACCCTTCTGCTGTGTCACAGAGTATGCGGCACTCTTCCTTGATTTGATGACATGGAAATTCCAGTCTGGAGGATGCCACGCTGTCCTCCTGTTATCTCAGATGTTTTGAGATGAAAGCAGTGCAGGCCCAGACTGTTCTTCCTCATAACCTGATAGAATCTGACCCAGCAATCAGGCCCAGAGCCAATAGTACAGGGTGGATACAGCCTGTCAGCTTTTTGGGGACTGAGGATTGAGCATGATAGACACAGACTTTCTACACCACTTGGCCTGGCCAAGTGTGCCTACAAGGTTGAGACAGGTGCTGAGTGGGTTTTCAGTGCTCCAATTTTTTGTCAGCTAGGCTGAATTTAAGTATTCAAGTAATTTTAAAGATCCAGCTCTACTGTCTATTTTATTAGTTTTGAAACTCTCTTTTCCTTTAATGGGATAGGAAATGACTACATTGTTTTTCACTTCATATACAGTTAAGCCCATTGGGACAAAAGAAAAATATATTTGAAGCCCCAACTTGTTGAAAAATGAAACATTATTGCTTAGAATGACTTTAAACTGTCTAATCCAAAAGAATCAGTGGATCCAACTCCTCAACACCTCTGTCTTGAGCTAAGTTCAGGTTCACACCTTGGATGAAGACATGCAGAGAGACAGAGGGAAGACATTAAGTTGTGACTTCACAGAATCACAGAAATCACATAGTCAACCAGGTTGGAAAAGACCTCTAAGATCATTAAGTACAACCTAGCAACCCTCCTAATTAACTAAACCATGGCACTAAGTGCCTCTTCCAGCCTCCTTTCAAACACCTCCAGGGATGGTGACTCTACCACCTTCCCAGACAGCCCATTCCAATAGCAAATCGTGCTTTCCATGCAGAATTTCTTCCTAATGTCTAGCCTAAACCTGCCCTGGTGCAGTTTAAGACTGTTCCTCTTTTTTCTGTCACTGGGTGCCTGGGAGAAGAGACCAATCCCCACCTGGCTACAACCTCCCTGCAGGTAGTTGTAGACAACAATGATGTCTCCCCTGAGCCTCTTCTTCTCCAGGCTAAACAACCCCAGCTCCCTCAGCCTTTCCTCCTAAGGCTTGTGCTCCAGCCTCCTCACCAGCCTTGATGCCCTTGTCTGGACACATTCAAGCACCTCAACATCTTTCTTAAATTGAGTGGCCCAGAACTGGACACAGTTAAACTTCCTTGAAATGAGGTATTTGCCTGTAAGGAAGAGCAGGTTTGTGTCTGTTGATGAGAAAGTTGGCATTAAATGCACCACTGCAGCGATTTCCCCTTTTGGTTTTGGATACTGCTGAGAGACACTAGGTGGCACCTTTTGTTTGCTGTGTGCGTGGGGCCAGAAATAGGGCCCAGCTGAATGCTGGTGAAAGCTGACAATTATTTTTGAAGCAACTGGTGCATCCATATGGATCTTTGCTGACGAAGGAGACAAAAATATCCTGGTGCTCCATATCCAGGAAAATGGGGAGGACAGGACAGAACACCTATTAACTACTTTGTTTCTTCTTTTTATATCTTCTCTGTGCTGTAGCTGGTGGGGCATTGAAACACCCCATTTAGCTAAGGAACAAGCTGGGAATCATTGTGTTTGTGATGCATTTTAAGCAAATGGTTTTGGGGCACGCCAGATATGATAAGGACAGGTAAGGGTGAGCTTTAGGCCAGCGGGGTATAATACAGGCAACCAGCAACAGAACAAGGGGACACAGTCTCAAGTTGTGCTGGGGGTAAGTCTAGGCTGGATGTTAGGAGGAAGTTCTTGCCAGAAAGAGTGATTTGCATTGGAATGGGCTGCCCAGGGAGGTGGTGGAGTCACTGCACCCAGTTCTGGAGCCCCTATTACAAGAGAGATGTGGAGATGCTGGAGTGTGTCCAGAGAAGGGTCACGAGGATGATCAGAGGGCTGGAGCAGCTCTGCTATGAGGACAGACTGAAAGAGTTGGGGCTGTTCAGTCTCTAGAAGAGGAGGTTCCAAGGTGACCTTCTTGTGGCCTTCCAGTATCTGAAAGGGGCCTGCAAAAAAGCTGGGGAGGGACTTTTTAGGCTCTCAGGGAGTGACAGGACTAGGGGGAATGGAGCAAAGCTGGAGGTGGGGAGATTCAGACTGGCCATGAGGAGGAAGTTGTTGAGCATGAGAGTGGTGAGAGCCTGGAATGGGTTGCCCAGGGAGGTGGTTGAGGTCCCATGGCTGGAGGTGTTTAAGGCCAGGCTGGATGAGGCTCTGGGCAACCTGATGTAGGGTAGGGTGTCCCTGCCTATGGCAGGGGGGTTGGAACTAAATGATGCTTGTGGTCTCTTCTAACCCTGACTCATTCTGTGATTCTATCAACTGAGTCAAGCTGTTAGTTAGTCCAAGGGAAGCCAGAGGACTGTTTAACTCACGATAACATCAGCAGCACTGCTTGATAGCTCTCCTGGCTACACTGACTATACTGACTGACTTGCACAGGCCTGTAAGACACCTAGCTCACATGTAGGTGCCTCCACAGACACTACCTCTAGCTGGTGTACATTTGCTGGATCAGATCATAAGAAGGTGCAGAAGCAGTAGGTGCTCTTTATCCAGGCAGAGGGGAGAGAACTGCCTTCCTGCTCCCTCACTACAGTTAATGCATAGGCCCATCTGTGATCCATCACTGGAGTCAGGGCTGTGCTTAAGGAGAAAAAAAGGAGTCATAGCCATGATCTAGTGTAGGTCTGAGTCACATGCTGGTGATTATAGTGAGTATCACTGTATGAGGCCCAGTATGAGGGCCACTGGTAGGACTTCTTAGGCCGGATGACTTGCATTTGTAAAACCCAATGAGACAGGTATAAATGCTTAATAAATGCTTAATAAATGCTTGGGGTTGGAAAGCAGGAGTCACAGAATCACAGGATCACAGGATGTTAGGGGTTGGAAAGGACCCAAAAGTATCATCGAGGCCAACTCCATTAACAGAGCAGGACCACAGAATCTAGTGCAGGTTGCACAGGAACACATCCAGATGGGTCTTGGAAGTCTCCAGAGAAGGAGACTCCATGACCTCTGGGAAGCCCGTTCCAGTGCTCTGTAATCCTTAGAAGTTCCCCCTTGTGTTGAGGTGGAACCTCCTGTGCTGCAGCTTATATCCATTGCTCCTTGTCCTATCACAGGGACCCAGTGAGCAGAGCCTGTCCCCCCTCTCCTGACCAGCCCTCAGATGTTTATAAACATTTATTAAATCCCCTCTCAGTCTTCTCCAGACTAAAAAGCCCCAGGTCCCTCAGCTTCTCCTCATAAGCCACATGTTCCAGTCCCCTAATCATCCCTGTAGCCCTCCGTTGGACTCTCTTGAGCAGATCCCTGTCCCTCTTAAACTGGGGAGGCCAAAATTGAACATCCTGCCTTGCATCCATACATCCTCCATTACAGACAAGACTTCAAAACTACAGTTAGGCACAGAAGATGTGGAACAAGTGACACTTCAGTCACGGTATTTTGAATTGTAACTTTGATTATACAGGGACAAAATGACTCTCTTAGTGTCTTGTGAACCTGTCTGTCTTCACAGAACCTTCTAAATCTCTCCAGTAACATTTCCGTGTATCACACCTTAGGCCTTTTGCTATCTTTTAATCTTTTGCTACCTGTTTTAGTACCAACAAAGGACATGGAGCAAAATGTGCTGCTTCATAGTGAGGTGAACACACAGAGTTTGTACCAGGGTTCTTGTCATTCCCAACACAAGGTGGAGCTTCTTTACTGTAAAGGTCACAGAGCACTCAACAGGCTCCCCAGAGGGGCTGTGGAGTCTCCTTCTCTGGAGACTTTCAAGGCCTGTCTGGATGTGTTCCTCTGTGATCTGTGTTAGATAGTATTGTCCTGATCTGACAGGGAGTTTGGACTCGATGATCCCCTTGGGTCCCTTCCAACCCCTAACATCCTGTAATCCTGTGATCCTGTGATCCACTTGTTAAAAACAGAACCCCTTTATTATGGTTCAGTGGCTAAGGGGAAGCAGCTGAAGGCAGAGGACTGAAACCCCTCATATGGTTCAGTGGCTGAGGGGAAGCAGCTGAAGGCAAAGGACCACACCAAGGAGACGTATCTTCTGATACAGCACAGCCTAACCAGTGGTTTCAGTGTAGGAAAGCATGTAAATGATGGAGCAGTGGGCAAGGAGACCTGTACATGGGACACAGGACTCCTTTGCTGATGGGAAGTTGAAATGGCTTGGCTTTGACTCTGCACATCTTCAGAGACCTTAACTGCTTGGACTAACCTGATTGTGGCCTTTTGGTCCTGCTCCAATTTAAATCAAATGCTGCTGTGCTGAGGGCAGCCTGCTCCCCATTACAGGCTAACAAGAAGGTGCGCAGTGCAAGAGCTGTAGGATGTGCCTTCATCTGCTCAGAAACAAATTTAATCAAGCAGTGAAACCATGGTAAAATCTTCCACTGAGGGCAACAAAATGTGGATGCTAAAAGCTTGATGTTAAAGTCCTTGTACTTCTGTAACCTGTTAAATGGTTCTTATTATGATACTCCATCAGGAACCTTTTACTAGCAGCCTACCATTAATTGCTAGGTACCTGGTCTTTTGTTTCATTTTGGTCTCAGACATTTGTAAGCAGATAAACAAAAAACTCAGAATAAGAAAAAAACCCCATGCCTCAAACCATGAAGTGTTACAAGAGTCAGCTGCAATGAAGTAAGAAACACAGTAGTTTTGTGGTTTGAGCACAAGGCAAGTTGGTAATTATTTCTTACCAGACGTAACCTAAAACAAATACCTTTAACTATAGCAAAGAATCATAGAATCATAGAATCAACCAGGTTGGAAGAGACCTCCAGCATCCTCCAGTCCAACCTATCACTCAGCCCTGTCCAATCAACTAAACCATGGCACTAAGTGTCTCATCCAGGCTTTGCTAGAACACCTCCAGGGATGGCGACTCCACCACCTCCCTGGGCAGCCCATTCCAATGCCAATCACTCTCTCTGGCAAGAACTTCCTCCTAACATCCAGCCTAGACCTCCCCTAGCACAACCTGAGACTGTGTCCCCTTGTTCTGTTGCTGGCTGCCTGGGAGAAGAGACCAACCCCCACCTGGCTACAACCTCCCTTCAGGTAGTTGTAGACAGCAATGAAGTCACCCCTGAGCCTCCTCTTCTCCAGGCTGCACACTCCCAGCTCCCTCAGCCTCTCCTCACAGGGCTGTGCTCCAGGCTTTCCACCAGCTTTATCACCCTTTTCTGGACATGTCCCAGCATCTCAACATCTCTCTTGAATTGAGGAGCCCAGAACTGGACACAGTAGTCAAGGTGTGGCCTGACCAGTGTTGAGTACAGGGTCAGAATAACCTCCCTTGTCCTACTGTCCACACTGTTCCTGATCCAAGCTGGGATGCCATTGGCTCTCCTGGCCACCTGAGCACACTGCTGGCTCATGTTCAGCTATTATCTACCAGTACCCCCAGGTCCCTTTCTTCTTGGATGCTCTCCAGCCACTCTGTCCCCAGCCTGTAGTGCTGCCTGGGCTTGTTGTGGCCAAAGTGTAAAACCCTGCATTTCATCAGGCTAAAATCTCATCAAGCTAAAAAGGTGATTTTTTGCTGTTGTTCCTTCCTGCCATAGGAAGACTAATACATCAGTATTTCATTTTTTGATCCATATAGGTGCATCAGGTAGAAACATCCTCACAAGCCCTCACCTGCTTGGCTCTGCAAATACACTGAGCAAGTCCTTGGTTTCTTGGCCACTTGAACCACAGTACTCAACACACAGCTCACATGGCATCCTCTCTTTAGTAAGCAAATGTGGCTGGAGAACCTGCTGAATAATTTATTATGCTTTTCCAAACCTCACTAGCCAGACCAATTAATATTTATTGAAAACTATATTCTTTACTTTGAAAGGAAAAATATTGGCAGGGAATGAAGGCCTGTGGTCAGCAAAGACCACACATCTGTTACAGATGTTTGACCTCAGATCAGCAGGGGGAGGCTGGTCCCTCCTGGGGCTCACGTGGATGAGGAGCTACTTGTGGTAGACATGAAGATGAGTGCTAAAGTTCAGACCCTTGTGACACACATTGGTAGAGATACAAGCAAAGATATTTTAATCACAGAATCACAGAAGTAACCAGCTTGGAAAAGATGTTCGAGATCACTGAGTCCAACCTATCACCCAACACTTTCTAATTAACTAAACCGTGGCACTAAGTGGTCTCTGCCATGGCACCTGGGCACACCGCTGGCTCACGATCAGTCAGCTGCCAACCAGTAACCCCAGGTCTCTCTCTGCCTGGCTGCTCTCTAGCCACTCTGTCCCCAGCCTGTAGTGCTGTGTGGGATTGTTGTGGCCAAAGTGCAGAACCCTAGCACTTGGCCTTGGACTGCACTCATGGCATTGGACTGAGCCCATCTGTCCAGCCTGTCCAGGTCCCTCTGCAGAGCCCTCCTACCCTCTAACAGATCAACACATGCTCCAAACTTGGTGTTGTCTGCAAACTTATCAATGGTAGCCTCAATCCCCTCATCCAGATCATCAATGAAGATACTACACAGGACTGAGCCCAGCACTGATCTCTGGGGCACACCACTAGTGACTGGCTGCCAATGTGGTGCGTTCACCACTGCTCTCTGTGTCTGGCCATCCAGCCAGTTCTTAACCCAGCACAGAGTGCCCCTGTCCAAAGCACAGGCTACCAGCTTTGCCAGGAGTCTGCTGTGGCAGACAGTGTCAAAGGCCTTGCTGAAGTCCAGGTAGACTACAATAGGATGTTTCTCTCTTGGTAAGATGAACTGCATATCTTACATACCTGTTCCCCTATTCTTTGGTAAAGAAAAGCAAAAAGGGATGAAATAAGAGTGAAGAATTTAGACCTGAGAAGGGAGACAATGCATATGAATGCATCTACAGTGCTCAGTCTGGCCTTCAATTTCTGAGAGCCTTTTCATGATCCTGTTTTCAATGGTGATGCTTCCATTAATTTTCTTACTTCTTCCCTTATTTGTCATTTGACATTTCATTGAATATATGTTGTACCTGTGTGAGGGAATAAAATCTACATTTAGAGTAGATGATAAGTAAGCAAAATTGAGTTGCATTTGCAGTTTAATATTTTAAGAATTCTGTTAATTAACTTGCAGTCAGTAGATGAACTCAGCAAAGAGCACCAGAATAATATCTCAGTGACATATCAAAGGCTGGCCTGGAATTGCCTCTTCCTTTCCTCGGACTTTTGCTGTTGGAAATTATAATAATAGCTTTTGTAATCATGTCTCATACCTCTAAGAAAGGAAGCATTAAGAAAAAAAAGATATTAAAAAGGAAATATTAATGGAAAAAAGGCAATCCACCAGTTTCTGCAGTGGGAAATTGTGTCTCTCTAATCCATTTCATTTTTTTTTTAATCTACCAGTAATGCAAAGTAAAAATATAAAGAAATGTAAAAAGAAAAAAGGTAAAAGAATGCATTTTAAATTTCAAAAGGTGAGTAAAAAGGATTCATTCAAAGCAAGCATAAAAAAGGTCTCTTGTTTCTGTTTGGAGGAGTGATGTATTATCTGATATCAAAAGCCAAGAAATAGGAAATAAAAAAATCCATTTCCAACAAAGCAAAATATTAAGAGTAAAGTACTCAGCTACTGATCTCTTGAATAACATTCCTGGTATCTGTCATCAGTGGGAAAGATCAGTTGGAGCTCTAGAGTATTGAACAAGAGGGAACAAATTGGCAGGTGGAGCTCAGTGTCAACAAATGCCAAATAATATTAACTGGAGAGGAAAACCTGATTTACTCATTAACCTCACACTGTTCTGCTTGTGTCAGGTTAGCAAGAGGCCTTGGATATGGTGGTGAACAGCTGTGTGTGGTGGCCAGTCTGAAGAATGAAACAAAGCTCACAGGTGGTAAAGGTCTAAGAAAAGGCAGCAGTGCTTTTATGTGGTAGGTGGTGTAACTGTGGGGATGACCATGTGCAGGACTGAGTACTTCAAGTCTCAAGTGACAATGCAGATCTATATCAATTTCAGCACAGGGTGATGAGAATGATTGGGAGAGTATAAAAATACCCAGCAGAAATTGTGCTTTACAAAATCAAGATCATTTGCTTTTGAAACAAGAAGTGGGAGTAACAGCAGATGATCTGGAGAAGTGAGCTTGTGAACACAAGAATAAGAGAAAATCAGTGGTTTAGACAAAGACAAACACAATTAATTGGAGTTAGTTCACTTCTAATTTGGATGATTCAATGTGTATCTGACTTTCACTGCCCAAACCTGGGAGACCAAACACCTAGGCTTACCTCTGTTTGAGTCAGTAAGCCTCACAGAGACAAAACTGCAAAGTGACAGAAGGGAATTTTGTTGCCACACACACACACACAAAATAATTACACCATAAAAATCATTAACCCAGAATTGTGTTTACCATTGATAGTCTATCAAATGTTGATTATGTGACTAAACTGCAAAGTGAAAGAGCAGCTGTAACCACTATCCAACAGTATAAACAAGGTCACCATTGCTGTGAAAGAACATGAGATGGATCAAAATGATTCAAAGAATACTTTCACCTATAAGTGATGAAACCAAGCAGCTTTTCAGACTTAAGTCATTGAATAGTTTGTCCTATTTTTCTTGTACAAGAATTATTTTAAAACAATAAAGGTCTGATAAAAATAAATGTGCACAGGAAAACACATTCCAAAGATTCAGAAACTCCTTCTGTGCACTTAGTTTGAACTCATCTTAATGGATTTTGGAAACGGCAGCATTTTGCTTGGTATCAACCTGCCAAGTATATCCATGTGAAATACCTGCTTTCTGCTATCCAGTAGCCTCCATTCAACTTTCTTTGTTGTTGTCATGGTAATAAGACTGGTTTTGACACTGCCATTAATGAACTCTGAGGTTGAGAAAGGTCCTTCTCCAACAACGAGTGACACCACCACAAAGCAAATTAAATTGCTCTGACAAGGTATCTATTGAGAGTGAGTTTACATGTCACTGGAGCTTTTAGGATCTTATTGATGACTTTGTGGCTGCCAAAAGTCATAAAGTAGTGCTGTTTTAACAGGCTTATGCTTATAGACGTTATTTGCCTGCATTGTTTGATGACCCTAATGCTGATATATTCTGTCATTTTACCCTGACGGGTTTATTTGCTAATACTCCTCTGTCAGTGAATTAATGAAGGTGTGTGTGCCAGTAGTCATTTCTTATCTCCTGAACAGTATAATGTATATGTCATAAATACATAACTAGGTGACAACTGATTGCACTACAGTTAAGTGATAAGAAGAGTTGACAGGAGTAGTTGGGGATCGCAAAATAAACTCAGGCCAGCACATACTTTTGGTGATAAAAGCCAAAATAAAGGCAACCCAAGCCACATCTGGGTAGGGCCTTTTAACAGTTATTTTGCTGCCTGCACTATAAAGGACCTACCACTTGCAGAAGTTATAAAAGATATTGAGAATACTTCTTTTAAATACTATGCATTAATGTGCATGATGCTTTGCATCAAAAGATGATTACCAGCATAGTGGAAGCAGCACATTGATTCTAAACTTATAGCACTGCCAGCTCAGAGGTTCTCAGATGTTGAATTCAGGTGTTAAAATTAGTCTGTAGCTTTATTATTTCTGGAAAACAGAGGGAATGAGGTGGACAGACAGCCTGACTTGCCATGGTGGCTTTTGACAATGGTATGTGATGGATAGAGATTACAGGTGCTGTATGTTTAGATAGGAAACATATCATCCTGCCCTGACAGAGCACACAAGGACCATCTGTGCACTAGCTAC
The DNA here is from genome assembly GCA_013400475.1 of Tricholaema leucomelas. Taxonomy (NCBI): domain Eukaryota; kingdom Metazoa; phylum Chordata; class Aves; order Piciformes; family Lybiidae; genus Tricholaema lacrymosa; species Tricholaema leucomelas. The sequence goes on from WAAF01019517.1 coordinate 20,120, forward strand.
TGCACAGTAGTGCAAGAGCTTCAGGCCTTGGTAACTATATATCTTGTCTGCTATAAACTAGCTTGACCAAAAACATCACCATGAAAACCTTTTTCTTTCCCAGTCAGGAAAAAAATAATGAAGCTGCAAGCAAATGTCACCCCAAGGATATTTCTGACGTTGCTGGAGAGTAGGGTAAATGGAGCTATACATGACCTTCGACAGCAGTAAAGTCATCATAAGATCCTAAAGGTTCCAGTGACACATGAACTTACTCTCTATAGGATACACAGTCACAGCAAGTCCTAATGCCCTGAAGTCCCTATTACTTGGGGACTCACAGGCAGTCTGACAGCCAAGCAGCTTATTTGGTTTTGCTGTGGCACAGCCACAACCAATATTTGGACAATGCCCTTAACAACATGCTCTGACTTCTGGCCAGCTCTGAATTGATGAGGCACTTGATTAGATGCTCATTCTAGGTCTCTTCCAACTGAAATTATCCTGTCCTGTCCTATCCTATACTATACTATCCTGTTCTATTCTAATTTTGTTGTAGCCTAGTATGTGCTTTCTTCTGTGAGGAGAAACTTACAACTAAGCTAGAGTTAAGCTAAAGTGCACTCTTGTGTCTTGGACAGGTTTGAAGCACCCTTATAGGGCAGAAGGGAGAAGCCTCTGCTACTGCTGTCCGAATTTCACCACTACTACAGACAGAGGAGCAATGACCAAGGTACGTACTGAGGTAGCCAAAAGGGGCTGGGGAGGGCACATGGGAAATGTGTGAATGACCTGAATGGTTGTCTGTGACAAAAGGTGAACTGCTTGGGTGTGTAAGGGGCTACCCATTGCTGGGCAGTGTAGACAAGAGGCACCCACCATGTATTAACCGGAGAGATGTCACAAATATTGAAGTGTCCTTCATCAGCAACCAAACTTTTCCGTATTCTTTTCAAGCATATTTCTGGTCTTCCACCATCTACTCCCATACAACAAAGACCCATTTGGAGTCCTTACTAATCTTCTGATATAAACCTGATCACCCAGATGTCCCAAAGGTGATAAAAGAGGGATCAGATATGTAGGTGTCCTACAGTTTCAGCCTTCTTCAGCCATATTGTGCAGAACCTCTGTGGTGTTCTTGCACCACACAGAGTTTGGCATTTACCCTCAAAGAGTAAATTACCATGTTTACTGAGAATTGTGGAAATCAATTGAAATTCTTATTTACAAAAGTAGGATAAATATAAAAGGTAATAAACATATTCAAATACATACCTGGAGAAGAGGAGGCTCAGTGGTGACCTCATTGCTGTCTACAACTACCTGAAGGGAGGCTGTAGCCAGGTGGGGGTTAATCTCTTCTCCCAGACAACCAGCAACAGAATGAGGGGACACAGTCTCAAGTTGTGCCGGGGGAGGTATAGTCTGGATGTTAGGAGGAAGTTCTTCCCAGACTGAGTGATTTGCCATTGGAATGGGCTGCCCAGGGAGGTGGTGGAGTTGCCGTCCCTGGAGGTGTTCAAGCAGAGAGCAGATGAGGCCTTAGTGCCATGGTCTAGTTGACTGGATAGGGCTGGACTGGATGATCTTGGTTGGATAGGTTGCACTGGATGGGATAGGTTATATAGGTTGGACTGGATGGTCTTGGAGGTCTCTTCCAACCTGGTTGATTCTATGATTCTATGATATACAATTAGACAGTAGCCCAGCTACGCCCCTGGACACAATAGCCTAGACTCCCCTGTACACCCCTCCCTGTATGCTGCAGCCTAAAGGCTACGTTCCCTTATCTCCTTGCCTGCAATAACCCTAACAATGGTCGGTGCAGAGGAGTAAAGCAAAGTTCAGAAGGAGCTCAGAAGGAAAAAACAAAGCAATAGAGTGAGAAACATGCTGTAACTCCAGACTATCAGAATTTTTCAATCAATGGAACAGGATAAACATTTAATGTTTAGTTCATCCCCTTTAAGAGTACAGTACATCTCTCTACAACTACCCGAAGGGAGGGTGTAGCCAGGTGGGAGATGGTCTCTTCCGCCAGGCACCCAGTAACAGAACAAGAGGAGAGAGTCTCAAGGTGCACCAGGGCAGGTCTAGGCTGGATGTTAGGAGGAAGTTCTTGCCAGAGAGAGTGATTTGCCATTGGAATAGGCTGCCTGGGGAGGTGGTGTGGTGGTAGGCCTGATGGGGCAAACATGGGCTTATCCATGCCCAGACATGTTTGCCTGCCTCCACCTCCTTCTGTGCTAGGGAAGCAACCTTGGGGAGGGGAGGGTGAAAGCCCTGGCTTTGCCTAATATGGTGAGGCCTGACAATGTGCCATTTTGATTGGCTAATCTTTGTCCAGTGCCCCACTAGTCGTGGCTGGATATTGATAAAAGGGATGAGCAGGCAGCACGAGGCTGCCACTGCCTCATTTCGTATCCCAAATTTTTCTGGAGCGCTTACCAGGAACAGGCTCCAAATGCCTGTATGCGGTCGCCTTGCATAGCCCCCAGTGTGACACTGTGCTGAGATCATGCACACCTCAAGATATCCTGCCAGCCCCGGAAAGCCTTCCTGCTAAGACTACAAGTCCTGGAGATACACAGATTGTCCATCCAGTGGAGCCAGGGACAAGGTCAGAGATTGTCGGCCTCCTTTCAACAGAAGCCTGGGAGAAATCAAGTCTCAGTGGCCAATCAGAGTTCCACCTGCTTTGGGTACTGTCTGATTTATAATTTTGTGAGTAAATACTTAAAAACCTCTTCCAGGATAATATTTGTATTTGCCACTTTAAGAAATAAGTGCTCAAGTTTTGCCTGTGCCCTGCGCGTATAAATTTCCAACCTGTGCATTTTTTGAACCTGTGAATAAGTTTCTGTTGAGTTTTAATGTTAATAAACAGTTTTCATAGTTATGAACAATCATCGCCTGGATATCAAAATTAATATAGATTATTAATTTTGCATCATCCTTCACAGGTGGTGGAGTCACCATCCCTGGAGGTGTTTAAAAGGTTGTGGCTCTCAGTGCCGTGGTTTAGTTAATTAGAAGGTGTTAGGGGACAGGTTGGACTTGATGATCTCAAAGGTCATTTCCAACCTGGTTAATTCTGTGATTCTATGATTCTTGGACTCTCTGGAGTCTAGGATTTATGATTTTGGACCCTAGTCCTAAAAGTGTAACAGCTTCCAAAAGTAGTTCTATGTTCTGTCTTAAAGCATCCTCATGGTATTGAGACTCGTGCTGGGGAAAAAAAATGAGCCATAGATTCAAGATGGTATGTAATGAAAAGCAAACTACTCAGCTTTACAGGCCTTCATTTAGCTTAGCTAAAAAATCTGGGTAGAAAGCAACACTGCACTGATGACTAGATGCTGCACCTGAAAATTCATTTTAATAGAATATCTAATGCAGTGCACCTCATGTGGGATTATGAATGAATCTCAATGGGATTTAAATACCCTTCAGCACATTTCTATAGCTTTATCTTTGAAAAAAAAAATGTAGATAAAGACTGACTAAATAATGTCATTGCAGGCATCAAGAATAAATTCTCATTGCTAAAGAAATATTGTGACTCATAACTAGAGTTGCTTTTCATTATTTGCTTAAGGGCTAGAGAGAACAGAAGATATATTCATGACACTTGAAATTCACGTTGCGTATTTGTTTTATTTTTGATTGAACTCCAATTTCAGGAAAAAAAAAAACTGTGCTGATTTTTTCCACTGGAACTGATCTACCCTGTCTTTGTCTGTGTCTGACACTGCTGTTAACCCCCATTTCAAAAAACAAACACATTATCAACACACATGGGAGGAAGCTCAGCTTTGTCTTTATATTTGGTCTTCCAGTCAGATTGCTTTACTTCTACAGAGACTCATTCATGTTAACGTCCTTGAGGGGGTGCTAAAATGCCCTGCCACATGTTTCTTATTCAAGTATGGCTCCATTTAATAACTTGTTTCCACCCTGAGTGCAAGTAGTGAAAGCCAGCCTGAAAACTAGTGAGAGAAGACAAAACACATCCTGTAATTCTGGTAGCAGAAAGTGCTTTTTCTCTCTGGGTCCATTTTATCAGCAAGCCCACCTTTATGCTAATATGCTGTTTCTTTGGCATTTGAAAAATAATTTGAACTGAAAAGTAAATAATAAGCCCAGTACCTGTTTTCTGTTTCCTCTGCAGGGACTGTATTTGTTCTTTATGACAGGAATGGCTTTTCATACACAAAATGTATAGTTCTGAATTTAAATTCAGGAGGATGGATAAAAAAGTAAAAAGAAAGGTCATGAGAGAAAACATGAAATTGCTTCTCGAAGCCTCAAATACAGTACATGCTTACATTTCAAGGGAATGATGAAGTAAATCAAATAAGACAGGGGACTCCTTGTATTACCTATCATCAGGACATCAGCAGTGAAGGTTCAAGTGAGTGGGTAATAGAGGTTAACAATCCTATAGGAAAAGATTTTGGTCTGCTGGAGATAATAAGCTGGATGATAGGTGACAACCTACAGCTGGTAAAGGGTGATATTCTACTCAAGTATCTAAACAGGAACATAGACTGCCAGATATGTGAAGTAATTCCTCAGGACTGGAAGGGCCTCAGAAGTGCTCAACTTACAGGATATATGGGTTATCTGGAAAACACATGTCTGGAAGGATTGTGATCTCACAAGGAACCAGTGTAGACAATACAGAGGAGAGGAATGGGCATTTCAGAAAATGTGAAATGGTCTCATTCAGCTTAGAGCTGAAAAGATGGCTGAGATGTCCAGTGGACTCATTAACTATCTCAAAGTGTATAGCACAAAGAAGAGGTCCACAAGTGCAGGTTTGGAGCATACTCTTTCCCTAGAGCTGAAGGAGTCAAGGTGTGCTACTTTGAAGCTAGCTGGAATGTTTTGGTGAGAACTAGATTACAGGCTGTGCAAAGGAAACAGTGGTGATGTCTACTTCACTCACAGGCTTGCTGAGATGTATAAAAACAAGAACACAAACATAGATAACACAGTTGCTCTCTGGGCTTTGTGGGCTGCATTTCTCTCTCTAACCTAACCTGCCATCTGTGTGACTAATTCACCTGCTTCCTAACCCCCCTGGCCAACCCTCCAATCTACCTTGGGCATAAGGCAAAGATCTAGGGTAAGGTAGAGGGGTGGGAAGAAGGTGGAAGGGCAGTTGGAAGCCCCTCCTGGGGACTGAGGTTTCTGGGAGGGCTGTTGTGTTTCTGTATTACCTTTTAACTTGTACATTTCTGTGTATAACTGTATATACTGTAAATATCTGCTTGTATATTCCGCTAAGCTGTAAATGTAAAGCTTCATTCAATTTCCAGAGCCACTGAGTCTAGTCTGGGTGATTTCCAAAGTGTGTGTGGGGGGGTGGGTAATCACCCAAACCATCACACAAGGGTAAAGCCCCTGCAGCCTACAGCTTGCTGTACCGGGAGAAATTCCTGTTTTCTGTCATACAGATCTCTGGGCATGTATTATGATGAAATCATGGAATGTGCCTGAAAAAGAAGCAGCAGAGTACCCATTTTGCTGAGACCTAGTGATGGCTATCCTCAGGCCATCAGAAGAACAGCAATACACTGCTTGGGATTCCAAGGTGAAATTGTTCTGCCTATGCCTGCTTCATGCTGGAGAAGAGGAGGCTCAGGGGTGACCTCATTGCTGTCTACAACTACCTGAAGGGAGGCTGTAGCCAGGTGGGGGTTGGTCTGTCCTCCCAGACAACCAGCAACAAAACAAGGGGACACAGCCTCAAGTTGTGCCAGGGGAGGTATAGGCTGGATGTTAGGAGGAAGTTCTTCACAGAGTGATTTGCCATTGGAATGGGCTGCCCAGGGAGGTGGTGGAGTCACCATCACTGGAGGTGTTCCAGAAAAGCCTGGATGAGGCACTTAGTGCCATGGTCTAGTTGACTGGATAGGGCTGGGTGATAGGTTGGACTGGATGATCTTGGAGGTCTCTTCCAACCTGGTTGATTCTGTTCTGTTCTATTCTATTCTATTCTATTCTATTCTGTCCTCCTGCACAACCCATCACATATAAGCTGTCTTTTCAACTCAATCCTTCAAAATCATGACAGCAACTAGAAAATCCCAAGACCTTTGAAGTAATACATTTAGATTCCTTACTTTTTAAGTTTTCAGGTGTTATGAGCAATGTCTATGTTGTCTAAGCCTGGCACAGATACGTTCCTACTTAACTTAGATACCAGTCTTTCTAGCTTTTATTCATCATACTTGTTCCTTAAAAAAAAAATACAAGAAAAGAAAAAATAAGAAAAAAGTGTGATTGAGGCTCAGCTCTCTCTGATGAAGACTTCAAATCTCCAGGTTCATGACTTGGAAATTCTGTATCTGAAGTCTCCTAGGTCCTATCACCTGCACGTTTCATTTCAGGAGTTCTCCCATTGACTTCAATCTCAGTGGTACCAACACTCAGCTCAGCAAATATAATCATAGAATTGTAGAATCAACCAGGTTGGAAGAGACCTCCAAGATGATGCAGTCTAACCTATCACCCAGCCCTGTCCAATCAACTAGACCGTGGCACTGAGTGCCTCAGCCAGGCCTTTCTTCAACACCTCCAGTGGCAGTGACTCCACCACCTCCCTGGGCAGCTCATTCCAATGCAAATCACTCTTTCTGGGAAAAACTCCCTTCAGGTAGTTGTAGACAGCAATGAGGTCACCCCTGAGCCTCCTCTTCTCCAGGCTGCACACCCCCAAGTCCCTCAGCCTCACCTCACAGGGTTTGTGTTCCAGGCCCCTCACCAGCTTTGTTGCCCTTCTCTGGACACATTCCAGTCTCTCAACATCTCTTTTGAATGGAGGAGCCCAGAACTGGATACAGGACTCAAGGTGTGGCCTGACCAGTGTTGAGTACAGGGGCAGAATAACCTCCCTTGTCCTACTGGCCACACTGTTCCTGATCCAGGACAGGAGGCTATTGGCTCTCTTGGCCAGCTGGGCACACTGCTGGCTCATCTTCAGCCTACTCTCTACCAGTACCCTCAGTTCCCTTTCTTCCTGTCTGCTCTCCAGCCACTCCGTCCCCAGCCTGTAGGACTGCTTAGGGTTATTGTGGCCAAAGTGTAGAACTCTGCATTTGGCCTTGTTCAATCTCATCCCATTGGCCTCTGCCCACCCATCCAGCCTGTCTAGGTCCCTCTGCAGGGCTCTTCTACCCTCCAACAGATCAACACCTGCTCCTAGCTTGGTGTCGTCTGCAAACTTACTGATGATGGACTCAATCCCTTGTCCAGATCATCAATAAAGATACTGAACAGGACCCTCATGAGCTTAAGGTCATTCTTGCTCAATGAAAGTCTTGCCCTACACTAAGTTATATCCTGTGCTTGAGAGCTGTGTTGAATAATAATAATTAAAAAAATTGGTACTGATACCTTTTCAGAAACAACCTTCTGGCTTCAGAGAAATAAATTGCTTTGTGCATTGGTTGTATTTTTGTCTTTCTCATTTAAGCTTCATTTCTTTGTCTGCCCTCAGATTTGAGCTTTTCAGAACAAAGATCATCTTTGAGGGAAAGTCCTTGCAAAGAGCTATTAAAAGTGTACAAAAATGCAAGTGCAACAGCAGCTTTAGCTAAAGGCAGCAGAAGGACTTTATATCCTGTTTTAAAAACATGTCTTAGAAATAGATAAGAATGAGAGATTTACCAATTAATGAGAAAGGGGCAAACCATTAATCATATCTTTGCAACTATTTTAGTACTTAAACAAAAACGTGCATTGCATAAGGAAAGTTGAGTATGTGCAATAAGGGATTAATGTAAATCTTTTGAGTAAAGACATAGGTTGAAAGAAACAGATAAGATGTGAGTCTGAGTGACTTAATTTATGCAGACCAGCAAGATCAGATTATAGCATCCTAGACTGTAAATGGAAGTACTTAATGAGTTTATTGAATCCCTAAATTATTTCTGAGCCACTCTGGTGAGTTGGGAAGGTAATGAGCACTGGGCAAGAAGGTAGAAGTTGTCTACATTTATATATATCTTTGAGATGGAGGCTGTTGTGTCAGACAGGTAGTGGATGTGCTTATTTATTTGAAGTTATTTTCTTCAGGTGGCTTCTCATTTTCTCACAGACAGGGATAAAGTCAGTGAAGGCCAGTGGGGCAAGAACCCTTTTAAGAAAAGAGCCTGAAGCTCTTAAAACTCGAACTTTTGAGGAGACATAAGGAAGCTGATTATATCTGTGCCCTCTTGGTATTCCAGAGGGGCTGCTGCATGTGAGATGAAGAGCTTACTGGCACAGTTGGGCCACTGAGAGACAGGAAAAAGCCCTCTCGAGCTCTTTCACACCAACATCTTAAATCCCATGTCAATGCCAACAGAAAGTTGCATGTTTTGATTTATGAGGCGAAGCATTATGCCTCTTGTTCCCATCTAACATCTGTCACTAGCACAGGCTTTGTTAGGTGAAGAGGACATGTATGACAGGTCACGGGCACAACCTACTTTTAAACAAAACATCTTGTGGCAGGTTTAAAGGGCAAAAGCTCTTGAGGGATGTGGGTTGGCTTTTACAGGCAGGGCAGTAGGATAGAGAGCAAAACTCTCTCTTCCTCATCACAGCAGCCACATCTCTTTATTTAGGCTGTCATGCTCTTCTTTATTGCTGGAGTCAGTACTCATGGAAACTGACTATAATGGTATGTTTGTGATTCATTCTATAAGTGATAGTGACTAATGTCATTTTGCATGTCACCAAGGGATTAAATGCAATCCACTTAATACACACAAGAAACTTTGCTATAAAATTGTTTTTGTGATTGTTGCTGATGACAAACGTTGGCTTCTAGCGTCAGAAATATCCAAGGGCCTCCTGGAAGCCTGCCTGTTCCCTTGAAATACCCAATTAATTAACATTTTGCCTACAATAAGCAGCTCACAAAAGTAAGCCTCAGAACAGGCATTACTGTCCATGTTAAATAAATTACTGTTTCTCCTTTGCACCTCACTGTATTATGAAAACAAATCTGGACACATCTCCTTTCAGAGTGGTAGCCTTTCTAAACTCTATTACTGTGGAAGTTCCTAAAACCAAGGAGAAGGAGAGTTGTAAATGCAGGTGCCAAACACAGCAAAAGGCAGCAGCAATGTCTGAGTGCCATGGTCATTCTGGTATTGATTGATGTCAAAGGACTGCAGCCTTCAGGGACCTTTGTTATTCCTTGCGATTTACACAGGTGATTTTTTCCCCTGAAATATCTGCTTTTTCCCAGTATAAAATTTACAGAATTACTACATGGTTTTGGCTCCATTGCAGTACAGATAAGTTTTGGGGCTGGTCTGCTATTAGTAGTGTATGAAGCGGCTCCTGGGGTCTAGCATAGAGTCTCAACGGGACAGGCCTTTCTTATCTGCTGGTCCCCTGCCACTCAAAAAGTAGTGGCTATTCCCAATTTCAAACAGATATGTACTCTAAACAGAGATCTGACTTTGCCACTGTATTATAGGTGTTGTGGAGGAACACATTCCATGCCAGAAGAATGTGTTGAAGAAGTTGGCATCATTTGGCCTGGAGAAAAGAAGGCTCCAGTGAGACCTTATAGCAGCTTTCCAGTACCTGAAGGGGGCCTACAAGAAAGCTGAGAAGGGAATTTTTGCAAGGGCTTGTAGTGGTAGGATGAGAGGGACCAAACTGAAGCTTGAGGAGGGTATCTCCTGATACCTGTAAATACCCTTTTTATTTCCCTTCACTCCTTTGGACAGAGCTAACCAGGCCTTTTTTTTGGCTCTCTGTACCCTGGCATACTTATAACTGACTGTGCATGTGCTAGGTGTGCTGCTTTCCCTCCCACCACCCCATTTCCACTACAGCTCTTTCATTTAGGCTCACAGAGGTTAAAGGTAACCTCTGGGTAGCTACCTGCACTGCACATTAACTAATTTCTGTCCTTTAGGAGGGTACTGTAGGGCCAGGCTCGAGTGTGGCTCCTCATTTTAAAAGCCCTATTTTACATTCTCATTCTGTTCTTCTCTATCACTCAGAGAGTTAGTTGCAAGAAAGCTTTTGTTGGAGCCTGGGCAGCTGCCTCCTAGCAGGGGGAGTTTTGAGCAGTTGACCTGCTTGTGCTTGTTGCTTGGTTAAGAAACTTTCATTTTCATATGAGTGGAACTAGCAGGAAAACAACTTTGGCTTCAAAAGCGTCCTCAAAGTGTTATGGATTGCTCTTTACCCTGGTCACAAAACAGAGCAAAACAACGGACAAGCCTTCTCAGATGTGGATCCTGTACTGCTCCACATCCAGACACAGCCTTGCTCGGCTGAAATGCACTCACACTGCACTTACTGACTGCATTTGATGCAACCCCCAAAGAGTGGGGTCTTCCCCTGAGTCCAGGGAAGGAGGGCACCCCCTGACTAACTGTGCTGTGAGCTTGCCCACTCAGCCCAGGTTCCTTGGGATCCACTCTGTCAGATGGTGCACCATGAGGTGGCAGCAGATCTGTCTCAGGGAGCATTTGTGAAACAAGATTTTTAGTTTTTTTTTCCCTAAGGATTTAAGCAGCAGCACATTTCTGTGTGAATCACAGCAAACTAGAAGCTCTCTGCCAGCAGTGCTGGCTCCTGCAGTGCTCCTGCAGTGCTCAACATGCCTCCTGAAGAGGTCCACAGTGCTTTTCCACTGTGAACCTCCTCCTGTGATGGCCTGTAGCAAGTGGAGGAGATGCCTGTCACAAGCTTCCCTCTCTTGAGACACCTTGGAAAGCAGTATAACGATTTTCCTACCATTCAATCGGTGTGAAAATATTGCCACCAGTAGGGATCTCAAAATGGTATCCAGCAGCCAGGAGCAGATAAAAAAAGCATCGCTGTAGTGCAATAAACCCCACCTTGTCCTCCATAGTTCTGTATATTGAGTGCATGCTTGGTTTCCTTGGAGCCCAGAAATCTGATGTTAAGAAGACGTCACATAGGCATGTGTGTGCTTCTGTTTCAAACCACTTATTCACTTCTGAAGGAAAATGTGCTTTGGAAAGATTTTTTCTCATTAAAAGAAATACATTTTGCCGGGGAAAAAAAGAATTGTGTTTGGCAGTCCACAACATTTGATAGCTGTAATGGTAGTGACGGCAGTAATCCATTTTTTTTTCCTTGCTGGTAAATGGATCTATCCAGCAAAGATAAAAGGTTACCAGCTGGGATAACTATTCTCTAATTAGTACTGCAGGGCTTTTTTGAATGTAGAAATTATGTGATGCAGCCTCTTAAATTTGTTACAAATTAGACCAAACAGGAACAAGCAAAATATTCAACATATGAACTGTAGCACCTAATCTGGGAGGGCTGATCAGCCATGTGGGGCAAAATAAACTTCGTTGCATTAGGAAGAGAAAAAAGCTTGTTCTGAGAGCTACCATTCACAAAAATCAATCCAGTCTTGAGCTTCTTACTCTCCTCAGGTGCTCCTGATCAGGGTACATGGCCAGTATAGTCATAGAGTGCTGTCCTGGAGTGTCCTGTACACCCCAGAATTCCTCTCTCTCCGTGGTTTGAATGAGAGAGGAAAAGGCGCGGACAGACCTGCTCCTCCCCCTGCCCTGCAGGCGTGAAGGTGGGGAGCAAGGGACCCTTCAGGCACGAGGGGTGCCCCATGAAGGGCCCGCGCTGCAATCGGCTGGGGATTGGCTGTGGTCTTCCCGCCAAGGCAGTGGTAACTCAGCTCTTTGTCTAGGAGTGGTACAAATATTGGGGGGACTTTCCGCCTTGGGGCGTTCCCGCCTTAGAGTTCGTTCCTGCCTTGGAGTTCTCCCCCGCCTGGATAGCTTCTGCCCAAGGAGCCCCTGATGCTCCAAAAGACAAGCTCCTGAGGGACAGGGCTGTCTGCTTTGGACTGCTTCACCTTAAGCACCCCCTTTATGCAGCTTTATAGCTCTTAACGACCCTCTTCTTCTGAAAGACTCGAAGGCACAAGCGTCTGGGCCGCCCTTCCATTCAAGCCAGCCTGATTCTTCTGTGAGTAACTTTAGCTCGGCCTTATCTTGATAGTGGGGGAAGACTACATATATGTAATAGCTCAAGCCTATATATTTTAAAGCTCAAGCCTTTCCCAACTTCTGACTTCCAAACTAGTCAAGTCTACCTGTGGTATCCGTGTAGATCTTATCAACCAACTGAACCTGCTAATTAAAACTAAATTAATTTCTGTATCTAGTTTTGGGGGCAGGTTTTCGGGAAAATAAAAGAACTCATTTATATAAATTCCTGACTCGGCCACATTAATTCCCTGCCTCCATAACAAGTGCCAAGGTAGCAAAGCCTATTTTCACTTGGGTAAGTCAAGGACTAGTAACAGATCAGATATAGGAGGTCAGAAAACCAACAGTCCTAGTTGATTCCCACCAATATTGGTTAATTTTGTCAAGAGTTTTACTTAGAAACTGCAAATGATAAAGTATGCGGAAGAAGAAAAAAATCCTACAATTCTGCAAGAGGTGGTAAGAAAAAAACAAAGCAGTTCAGCTTAACTGTGGATTGAAAACTATGTAGGCTCAGCAGTGGTGCGTAAGCAGAGCAGATGCCACTTCCTCAGGGCAGCAAAGTCCGGGAATGGATCAGCGACAGCTTCAATGATCTGATTTCAATGCCTGTGAGAGCCTGTCCCAGCTATTGGCTCTAATAAATCACAGTTGCCTCAGCTCACACCCCCTCTGTGAGCCATTGCCAATATTTTGTTAGTGAATGCCTACAACTTTCCCAATGCAATCAGCTGGTGACAAAAGCTGAGAGCCCAAGGGTAACTGTTTCTGTAGAGGAGACAGAGGGCAATGGGAACAGTTTTCTGCACCGTCATCCAGCAGCTTGGCTGGGTAGACATGCTTAACCACCTGAGAATCCTAGCAGGCATGTTCCTGAAATCACTTGGACTAGCAGATATACAGCGCGGACAAGGAGGGCCAGGATTTTGGAAAGGTCTGCACAAATCTCTTTCTTTATTCATCTCTTCCTTCGTTCCCACATTTTTTTTTCCCCTGAAGCAATGTACATGCAAGTGAGGGTAATTTGGTCTATTTGCCATCAGTAAAACTTCTGGGAGACCAGATTAAAAAAATCATTGATGGAAAGGGCAATGGAATGAATTTCAGGGTAGGTGAACTGCCCAAGTGTGATTTCCAGCCTGAACAACTTCCTTGTAGTATTTATCATGAAACAGTGTGATTTATGTGTTAGGATCACAGCTGAAGCCCAAAAGGTTTGTGGCTGCCCTCCTATTGCTTCAGCTCAAAACCAGTAAAGGCCATGCAGGTGCCACTCAGGGTGACAGACCTTGGAGGCCATGAAGAGGCTGCAGCCATTACTTAGTTGCCTCATTGCACGCTGATAAAGCCATGGAGAACAGACCTGCATCTGCTTGAAATTTGTTATTCTTCACACATTTTTGAGGAGCAAAGATCAATCTGGCCTGCAGTGTGAAAAAACTTTGAGGCTGCTTGTTGTCAAACTATACCTCTTAGTGCTAATCAGAACATCCTCTTTAAAGTGTCCCAGTCTTCTATTATTTAGGATATAAGTAAGGTGAAAAGGATTTTGCCTTTGGTCAAACAGGGTAAACACCTCTGAAAAGCTAATGTGGCAGAGATGGGGATTCTTGGAAGCTTGCAAAGTTTTGTCCAATGTGAGCCCCTTTACAAGCAGGTTGGAACCTGTGTTACTGAATATGCTGGGCCTTGGAGGACAAAGGGCTTGAAATATATTCAATTTATGGGTGCCCTGCAATGATCCTAATAGTGAGACTGTCTAACAAGCGGAGTAACACTACACACACATTTCAAAGTCCTCATATAGGCCAGATGGCCTCAAAACTTCAGCAGCTCTATCTCCTTTCTCCTATTTCTAATGTTTCCTCTTCAGGGACTGATTCTGCATTGGTGCAGATGTGACAAAAAACAGAGAGAACTGTCCAACCGGCAGTACTCATGCAGTCCATGTCCACCCCACTCCTATGAAATGCTAATTAAACAACAAATTAAATGCAAAGGAATCCCAGGAGCTCCAAATGCACCAGGTGATGGGTGGAGGTCAGCAGAGAAAATGTGATACTACATTTCAAAGCCTGTGAGCAATCTCCATGCAGAGTCCTAGGCCAGTCCACCTCCTTAAGAAACCCAGTTTGGGTTTCTTTTTATGTCGGCAGCATTATAGAAAGCTGAGCAGATTGAAAACTCTAACCTCATTAGGACTGCATGTGCAGAGTAGTTGTGTGATTGACACCTATAAATCAGTGCAGGAATTTTCTGGGATTTAGACCACGCTGCATAACAATAGGCTGATGTGGTTTCTGCCCACTGTGCTATTTACTGAGGAGACACTGGCTTTTTGCATGCTTCTGGAACAGTGTCAGTGTGAATACAACCCCTGTGGAGAAAGCATTATTGTCCCAGGATGAATGGTTGGGTTCAAATTGTCTTTGTCTGAAACTGGCCCCAATATCCAGGAAATTAGAGTCCCTGGCAAGTCCTTTGGCAGAAAGAGTAAAAACCCACATTGTGCTGATAAGCAGTATTAGTTGTGGTGTAGGAGTCTGCTAAAACAGTTCTTTTTGCCAGACAGTCATATTGCACAGAGGTTGTGCTCAGCTGCTGTACTTGTACCACTCTAATGCATACCTGCTTAGCGTACCCCAGACTGTCCCCACTGCTGTGCATACCATGACCCTTTTATACATGTAAGAGAAAAGAGGGAGAATCACAAGCAACCATCACCACCCATTCCTGCAGGGTTTGACCTCTGTGGTCACTTTCCTGAAGCAGGACAAAGTGGTCTCGCATTAAGCTCACAGTCCAAATCTCGAATGGATCTTTTTGATGCTGTAGGAGTTGCTGCTTCTCTCTTCTAGAGCACTCTAAGCAGGGGGGTAAATTTTCCATTTTGGCACTGGAGGAGACAGAGAAAAAGAGAATAGAGTATCTATGACTCCAAACAGGACAGCTTGGCTTGGCTGTCAATGTGAGTAAATGCAGTGGAAGATCTGGTCCTGTGTTGGGAAATACACTTTTTCAGTCTAAACTGGGGGATAGGCAAAGCTTGACCTTTGATACATTTAAAATAAAAACTAATTCATAATAAGTAGCTTTTATAACTTCCTACTTCAAACTAATAATCATAAACAGAGAATGTCCATCTAGCATGGCATGCTTGTCTGTTACTAGGACCCACAGAAATAACTTCCCTCTTGGCTAGGCGTTGGAATAGGTTGTCTAGTGAGGTGGTGGAGGTTGTCACTGGAGGTGTTAAAAAATGTGTAGACATGGCACTTCAGGACATGGTTTAATGGCCATGGTGGTGTTGGGTTGATGGTTGGATTGGGTGATCTTAGAGGTCTTTTCCAACTGAAACAATTCTATGATTCTATGATGGGCAAAACTGCCCCTACAAAGAGAAGCCAAGAAACCTGAGACTGTTTAGTTTTGAGAAGAAGGAAAGGGGATCTGATCAACATGTATAAATATCTAAGGGGTGGGTGTCAAGTGGATGAAGGCAATCTATTTCCAGTGGTCTGCAATAATAAGACATGGAGCAACAAATACAAACTTGAACATAGAAGGTTTCACCTCAACATGAGGAGAAACTTTACAGTGAGGGTGATGGAGCGCTGGAAAAGGCTGCCCAAAGGGGCTGTGGAGTCTCCTCTGGAGACTTTCAAAACCTGGATGCATTCCTCTGTGGTCTACCCTAGGAGATCCTGCCTTGGCAGGGGGGATTGGATTCAGTGATCTCTAGAGTTCCTTTTCAACCTCTAACATTATCAGATTCTATGGATACTGCTACTGATGTCTCTGACAAGCAGGACCTTCAGGTACTGAATTTATCAAAGCAGAAGCTATCTGTTGTCCAGACTTTCTGCAATGCAAGTTTTAGAAGCATGGACACATATTAGAAGACTGTATTCTATCCAGAGCTCAAAGTCTTGTCTGTAGAGGAAAAGATAAGCTAGGAAAAAAACCCCAAACATTTCCACCAAAAAGGATATGTCTCTGCATATATAAATCAAACACCTATGCTGCAGTCCCATGACCAATCAGCATTCTGTCTCTCATATGGGTCAGGTTATTTCCAACATTCTAAATGTAGAATCATAGAATCAACCAGGTTGGAAGAGACCTCCAAGATCATCCAGCCCAACCTATCACCAAGCCCTGTCCAATCAACTAGACCATGGTGCTAAGTGCCTCAGCTAGGCTTTTCTTCAACACCTCCAGGGATGGCAACTCCACCACCTCCCTGGGCAGCCCATTCCAATGGCAAATCACCCTCTCTGGCAAGAACTTCCTCCTAACATCCAGCCTATACTTCCCCTGGCACAACTTGAGACTATGTCCCCTTGTTCTGTTGCTGGTTGCCTGGCAGAAGAGACCAACCCTCACCTGGCTACAACCTGCCTTCAGGTAGTTGTAGACAGCAATGAGGTCTCCCCTGAGCCTCCTCTTCTCCAAGCTAAACAATCCCAGCTCCCTCAGCTTCTCCTCATAAGGTTTGTGTTCGAGGCTTCTCACCAGCTTCATCGCCCTTCTCTGATCACATTCCAGTATTTCAACATCTCTCTTGAATTGAAGAGTCCAGAACTGGACAGAGTACTCAAGGTATGGCTTGACCAGTGCTGAGTAGAGGAAGAATAACCTCCCTTGTCCTAAAATAATGTTGAGTAAAATTAATAAAACATTACCACATTTATTTAGGTAACTTATTGGAGCAATAGTTTGACTGGCATGTAGAGAATTTCAGAACTTGCTATATATATATATATTGCTGAAAATAAACAAGTGAAAGCAGTCAACAGCAACAATAAAAAAAGATAATGGCTTCTGTTTAAAAAACATAGGGAAGTCTGTTCTGACCTGGGCTTCTTGTGCTTTCAGCCATTCCAGAACAGTGAACACTTCCTTCTTCCCTCATTACTGCTGTAAAGGGTTAACCCTCCTGGGGGAGTGCTTTTGACTCTCAGCCCAGGTCCTCCTGACTCCTCCTCAGGGGTGGGTCCGACCCTTACTCCAGGTGTAGTGTTTAGCCCACTCCCACTTGTCCATCTCCCTATAAAAACAGAGGAACTCCCTGTTTTGTCCTCTTTTGCCCTGCCTCCCTGCTTGACAGCATCACCCTCCTGTTTCCTGCCACTCTTTGTTTCACCACGTGGCCATCAATCCACGAGGAGGACAAACTCATTGCCATGTATCTTGTTGTATTTATGTATTTTGTTTTCCCTTCCCTGTACCTCTTTGTAACTCTCCTACCTCAAATGCCTTTTATTTATTGTTACATTTTCCTCTTTGAACTTCCAAATTGAAGTGAGACTATTTGGGTGTGCTTTACCTTTTCCTCTCTACATCTAATTCCTTTTCTTTGAAAAAGAGGGGGAGAGGGAAAGGCATCCTATAAGTTGTTATTGGTTCTATTAACTATCATAGAATAGAATCATAGAATTAGACAGGGTTGGAAGGGACCACAAGGATCATCTAGTTCCAACATCCCTGCCACAGGCAGGGACACCCTACCCTAGGTCAGGCTGGCCAGAGCCTCATCCAGCCTGGCCTTAAACACCTCCAGCCATGGGACCTCAACCACCTCCCTGGGCAACCCATTCCAGGCTCTCACCACTCTCACGATGGGCAACTTCCTCCTCACATCCAGCCTGAACCTACTCACCTCCGGCTTTGCTCCATTCCCCTGAGTTCTGTCACTCCCTGATAGCCTAAAATGTCCTTCCCCAGCTTTTCTGTAGGCCCCCTTCAGATACTAGAATGCCACAAGAAGGTCACCTCACAGCCTCCTCTTCTGCAGACTGAACAGCCCCAACTCTTCCAGTCTGTCCTCATAGCAGAGCTGCTCCAGCCCTCTGATCATCCTCGTGACCCTTCTCTGGACACACCCCAGCATCTCCACATCCTTCTTGTAATGGGGGCTCCAGGATACAGTAGTCCAGGTGGGGTTTCAGCAGAGCAGAGTAGAGGGGGAGAATCACCTCCATGGCCCTGCTGGCTACACTTCTCTTGATGCAGCCCAGGATCTGGCTGGCCCTCCAGGCTGCAGCTATATTTGAGTCTCTGGGAAATTTAAACTAGAACCAGGACAACTGCCTGTATTAAATTCATTATTAAAATATTGATGGTGGCTCAGTTACAGTGTCTCCATTGAAAGCTGCTTCAGATAAACACATCACTTGTGAAAAAAACCCAAACTCTTAAGTAAAAAGAAGTGTCACCATTTCCATGGCTTCACTGAAGCATCAGCTTGGTGCTCAAGGTATAAAATTAAATCTGACTGGTCTATATTTGGAAAAACAAAGCCAATCCACTTTTGATTTCTCCCTGGCTTGTGCTGTTAATTGGAGCAAATTTGGAAATAGGTGTGTCCTGGAGGTCCCGTGTACCCCAGAAATTTCCTCTTCCTCTGTGGTTTGAATGGGAGAGGAAAAAGGTGCGAAAAGACCTGTTTCCCCCTGCCCCTGCCCTGCAGGCTTGAAGGGGGGGGGGGGCGCAGGGGGACCCTTCTGGCACGAGAGGTGGCCCGTGCCGGGCCCACGCTGCATTCGGCTGAGGATTGGCTGTGAGCTGTTCGCGCCTAGGCAGTGGTAACTCTGCTCTTTGTCTGAGAAAGGTATAAATATCGAGGGGTTCCCGCCTTGGGGTGCTCCTGCCGTGGAGTTCGTCCCTGCTTTGGATTGTGTTCCCACCTTGGTGTGCCTGCTTGAAGTTCTTCTCTCCCCTGCCTGGATTGCTTCTATACAGGGAGCCCTGACGCTCCGAAGACAAGCTCTTAGGGACTTCACCTTAAGCACAAGATTAAGGTTGCTCTCTTCTCTCAGGTGGCCAGCGCCAGAATGAGAGGACACAGCCTCAGGCTGCGCCAGGGGAAGTTTAAGCTCGAGGTGAGGAGAAAGTTCTTCACTGAGAGAGTCATTGGCCACTGGAATGGGCTGCTCAGGGAGGTGGTGGAGTCGCCGTCCCTGGAGCTGTTCAAGGCAAGATTGGACGTAGCACTTGGTGCCATGGTCTAGCCTTGAGCTCTGTGGTAA
>WAAF01019517.1:42062-55206 GCA_013400475.1 Tricholaema leucomelas
GATTCTAAGTATGGCATTTACAATCAAACAGCAGGGTGCCAATGACATAGAAGCAAAGAGAAAACCTTTCCTACGTGACACTATTTTTGAAGAAACTTTACCATGGCAAAATGCTGTGGAAAAAAACCAACCAAACTAAACCCTCAAACAAACCAACCAAAAATTACAACGAAAGTCCCACAAACAACAACAAAAGGCAAGTTAAGAAAAAAAAAAAAAAGAATGGGAAAATAAAGGAAAGAAAATGTTGAGAAGATCAATTTGATTTGGATTGTTCTGAAAGTAGTCTGCTCCTCTTTTACTGTCAATGAAAGCCAGGACTGAAGACAAGGCTAGGTATGCAGGGATACCAGGGATGACCCCCATGTGTTTCTTTTCCATAAGCACCAAAGGGCAAAAAAAGGATTGCATCCAGCAATACCTTTGGGACTGACCCAGCCTTGGCCAGCAAACTGCAGAGAAGAGAAGAAGTTGCTTGCAAAACACCAGAACAGCTCATATGAATGTCTCCATGGGAGAAGGTTAACATGGTATTTCTCAGAACCATGGAACAGGTTAGCCTTCACTTGAAAATTCAATGCAATGAAAGTTATTGTTTTCTTGACTCATCTGCACTTTGCAGCAGAATGAATTTTTCAGTGGGTAAAAGCAAAACCCAATTTATAAAATGCCAATTTATTGAAGTGCTATTACCTTTAAAAAAATGCTTTCAGCTATTAAGCTTTATGCCTTACAGAGCCTAACGTTTGTATTGAAAGAGAGTCATTGAGTCCATACAAGTGCATCTCATTGTAAAACTTACTAAATCTCAGGGTCAGGAAGGTCAGGGTGAAGAAAATAAGCAGACAAGCAGCAGCAGTTTTCTGGACTATTTCTCAACATCATTCAGATATTGTAAATAGTCTATTTTCAGAAATGTATTTTACTGTAAAAAAAAAAACATACCACTAACGTGCAAATTTATTACCCAAACAGCAGAATAAAAGTAATTAATAGTCATCACACGACAAAGAGACAAAATTTAATACCAGTTTCATCTTACGTGGAATTAAACTATTCCAGTAATTTATAGACTTAGGCTCTTAATATTTTCAAAACAGATTTCAGAAACACCACCAGAGAATCTGTGCTTTCATCCATAGAGGAAATAGAAAGGAAAATCATCTTTATGTATGTGACAGCACTGTTTTCTGGATGACTGGTGTCCGTCTTGCTTAGAAATGGCTGCTTCTGCCAGTTCAGAGCTGCTCTGGAGGCTAGCGTGAATGCATAGCTGCATTAGTATGTCTAGATTACTCTAAATGTTGGTTATGGTTCACTGCTAATACTAAGTTACTCTTTTCCAAAATAGGAAGATATTCTCTGAACTAAAGGACAACAGTGCAAACACCACTATGACTCAGTCTCGTTAGAAAATATGAGTCAAATCTGACTCTAATTGTCTCAAATCTGATTCTAATTGATAAGCAAATGCCCTCGCTCCTGATTATTGTGGCAACTCAGGTGAAGAGATGTTAGCTTGCACCTCTAGTCTGGTCAGCACAAAGGGGGCAAGGTGACTATCAGCTTCTACCTACTGCCACAGGACTCACAGTGTCCATCTCTGCCTCCTGACTGATAAGCAAATGCTATGCATTTGCCACCAACTACAGTGATCACAGGTGGGTTTGCAAAGTTTGGGATGAGATCCTTCTTCCCTAAAAATACTGGCTTTAAAATCTCACAGGCACTTAAAAGAAGGCATAGACAAGAGGGAGTTGTCGCTGATTCATATGCTAGGGGAATCAGCATAATGTAAATCTGAAAACTAGATACTCTGCTATCAAGGACTATAATTTAAAACGTTATTAAATTCATTGATGTGACTTTTTCACTGGAAAATTGCAGTCTGGTTTATATCAGATTAGAAATTTAGTACATCTGCTGTTAAGTATCTAGAAAGCATTGCATAACTTTCATCCATGAAGAACAGAGCAGAAGTAAAAGCACTGTAAGATGAAGGGAAACCTGCTACAGGGGAGTTGCATGGCAACTGAAAGCTGGGCTCTGCCAGTCACTGGCAGTCCTTTGTACTTTAAACTCCATGGTAGGGAAATTAGTCATTAAAGTGGATCTCAAATGGATGACTCTTAATTTCTAACATACAGCTGAAATGCTGTTGTACACAAAGCTTGCTTATGAAAACATCTCTTTTTGAACACAAGTGCATTTTGTGAAAAGATAAAGATTAAAAAAGAAAAAAACTCTGGTGCAGCTTAGGCAAAAAAAGCTTATTGCTTTTTTATTCCTAGCCCCAAAATGATCAGGCATCATCATTATTGATGGTCGGACATCATTATTCAGTGCACTCTCAGCAAGTTTGCTGATGACACCAAGCTGTGTGGTGCAGCAAACATGCTGGAGGGAAGGGATGACATCCAGAGGGGCCTGGACAGGCTGGAGAGGCGGGCACAAGCCAACCTCATGAGGNATTCTAGTATCTGAAGGGGGCCTTCAAAAAAGCTGAGGAGGGACTTTTTAGGCTATGAGGTAGTGGCAGAATTAGGGAGAGTGGAGCAAAGCTGGAAATGAGTAGGTTCAGGCAGGACGTGAGGAGGAAGTTGTTCAGCATGAGAGTGGTGAGAGCCTGGAATGGGTTGCCCAGGGAGGGGGTTGAGGCCCCATCCCTGGAGGTGTTTAAGGCCAGGCTGGATGAGGCTCTGGCCAACCTGATCTAGGGTAGGGTGTCCCTGCCCATGGCAGGGGGATTGGAACTAGATGGTCCTTGTGGTCCCTTCCAACCCTGTCTGATTCTATTATTCTATGTGCAGCCCTGTTCAGACCTGAAAAAAACCCAACAACATCCAATATTAATTTCAGAGTAACAATACTTTTTCTATTTAGAAAATGAAATGTACCAAATAATATTCATTGGCTGAGAAGTTCTGTGGGCTTTTTTATTGCATTTTTTGCTTGGAGCAAACCTCAGAGCTGCTTGTATATTGTGCTAAGCTGTAATATTTAAGCTGTAAATAAGCTTATATAAGCTGTAAATATAGCTTCATTCTTTAATTTCCAGCCATCTGAATCTAGTCTGAGTGATTCTCTTAAGGTGGGGGGGGGGGGGCAGGTAACACCTTAACAGTCACAGTTGTCTTAAATCAGGACAGTGTCATTGCCAAACTTGCAGAAGTTGGACTCAATCCCACCGTCCATGTCATCAACAAAGATGTTGAACAGCATTGGTATCAGTACCAACCCCTAAGGAGCACCTTTCATCACCTGTCTCCACTTAGACCTTGAGCCATTGACTGTCACTCTTTCAGTGTTACCATCAAGGCAATTTCTTAAACACCAAGTGGTCCACCCACCAAATCCATGTATTTCAAATTTAGAAAAACAGGTTGTTGGGGGGGGGGACAATGTCAAATCTTTTTGTATTTCAATTTGCTGAATTCCTGAAGTTAAAGTTGGTAGTGGAAGCTAAAGGTGAAGCAGCATGTTCAGGGGCAGACCTAGGAGTTTTGCTGAAGGTTGGCAGGGAGGTGGTGGCAGAGAACTCAGAGAAGACTGGGAGGTTAAGGTGTGGATATAGTGAAAGCTGGGGAAAAACATAAGAAAAAATTAATCTGATTTGCTGTTTAAGCCATTTATAAGCTGATATAAGTTCACATTGTATCATTTTAAATCTCATATGTGACAGACCTGTGGCTGCCATTTCAGTTTCTTTCCTAATACCTTCTAAAATTTCACATTTTATGGAGAAATTACTTTGCTCTCAAAAATCTCCTGTTTCAAATGTTCACAAACACTGTAGAAGGAGAGAGTCTGAGTCCCTTCCAAGGCTTCACCAACATCCATACTATGATAAAGCCATGCTTTTGTAGACAAAACCAGAAGGGCAGTGATTGCAAAGAGGGCCATCTGTAAGTGTGCAGTGTCTCCTTCACCTTGGAAAGCTAAGAAATGAAGGAAAGCAGCTCAGGGGCTACTGTAGTAGCTGTGGCTGTGTCCTGTGCCCATGGGACTTGGGCACTTGAGTCATTGAATTGCTTTTGAGACTGAATGAGGCACTTAGTGCCATGATTTAGTTGATTGAATAGGGCTGAGTGATAAGTTGGACTGGATGATCTTGGAGGTCTTTTCCAACCTGGTCAGGCAGACCCCTCTCACAGAGAGGTGTGCTGCCTACCTGGAGTCTGAGTTAGGGATGTTGCTAGGAAAATTCCTAGTCTGGTGCATTCTATGGACTACTACCCATTATTGATCTTCCATGTAGGAAGAGAAGAAATAATGACTGTTAGTCCCAGAAAAAAAAAAAAAAAAAGACTTCAGGGCCTTGGGATGAGTGGTACAAGACTCAGGGGCACAAATCATCTTCTCTTCTATTATTCTAACCGATGGCAGAGACATTGGATTAAGCAGCCGCATACAGTCTTTTAATACATGGCTCTGTGGATGGTGTCACTACCATAAATTTGGGTTCTCTGACAATGGCATGATCTATATAGCACCAGGGTTGTTGACACCAAGCAGGAGACACCTCTCTTGAAGGGGGAAAAGGGTCTTTGCAGAGAAGATGGCAGGGCTAGTTGACAGGGTTTTAAATGGAATCGAGTGCACCCTCAGCAAGTTTGCAGATGACAATAAGCTGTTCGGCACAGTCGGCTTGCTAGAGGGCAGGGATGCCATCCAGAGGGACCTGGACAGGCTGAAGAGGTGGGCTCAGGCCAATGTCATGACATTCAACAAGGTGAAATGTAAGGTCCTGCACCTGGGTTGGTGCAATCTCAAGCACAAATACAGGCTGGGTGGTGAATGGCTGAGAGCAGCCCTGAGGAAAAGGACCTGGGGGTCTGGGTTGATGAAAAGCTCAACATGAGCTACAGTGTGCACATGCAGCCCAGACAGCCAACCGTGTGCTGGGCTGCATCGAGAAAAGCATGGCCAGCAGGGCAAGGGAGGGGATTCCTCCCCTTTGCTCTGCTCTCATCAGACCCCACCTGGAGTACTGTCAGCAATTCTGGAGCCCCCAACAGAAGAAGGACATCACTGTTGGAGTGAGTTCAGAGGAGGGCCACAAAGATGATCAGAGGGCTGCAGCATCTCTGCTATGAGGACAGGCTATGAGAGTTGCGATTCTTCAGCCTGGAGAAGGCTTCAAGGATACCTTATAGTACCCTTTTCAGTACCTGAAAAGGGCCTAGAGGAAGGCAGGAGAGGGTCTATTTACAAGGTCTTGTAATGACAGGATGAGGGGTAATGGGTTTAAACTAGGAGAGGGGAGATTCAAACTAGATGTTAGGAAAGGGTTCTTTACAAGTGAGGGTGGTGAGACAGTGGAATAGGTTGCCCAGGGAGGTTGTGAATGCTCCCTCCCTGGAGGTGTTCAAGGCCAGGTTGGATAAGAGCTCGAGCAACCTGTTCTAGTGGGAGGTGTCCCTGCTTATGGCAGGGAGGGTTGGAACTACATAATCTCTGAGGTCCCTTCTAACTTAAACTGTTCTGTGATTCTATAATTCCATGATTCTTCCATAATATCCTTGGTTGTGAGCGTCAGAAACCAGCTTGGTTTGGATCTTGGCTGCCTTTTTGCAATAAAATGATCTGCACTGTCTAAGCAGGTTTTCATTCCTGTTACTTCACAGCAAAACTGCATTCTTGTTAGATTTTTGCCACTGTTGTTTTGAAACAAAACAGTCTCTGGTGCTGTTCACGTTTAACTGTAATGCTAAATGTGGTGTCACTGATCCTCAGAGAGCAGATTCTCCAGGTAACGATATTGTGTATTACTCAATCATGCTTTTAAGCCTGCAGCTATTTACTCATATTGAGACCAAGTACCTGATCATCAACAGTGCTGGTTTAGAGTATTTTTGATTCAATTTTTATTTACATTAAAACAAACAAACCACTCTATTATGAATCTGTAACAGCATAAGTTTGATTTTAATCAGAAATCTGCTTTGAAGTAAACAGTTCCAACCTGCCATTTGTAAAACCCTGAGAGTTGTACCAGCGGAAATACTTCACATGGGATTTTTCTGGGGGGCAGCTTTTCATGGATTTAAAAGGCAAGTAATTCCCTGAGCAGCAGAATTTCCTGCAGACTTGTGTCCTTTCTTGATTAAGCGATCCCTCTGCAGTACTCTGGCTCTCCCTCACATCTCCTGTGGTGCTCTTGCTCGGCAAGAACCAGCAAACACTGTCACCAGCCAGCAGCAACGTGCCTGCAGCTTGGGCTGTCAGCTGCTGTCAGATGATATATACTGCATGAATTTGGTCTACTAATGGAAACCACAGTTTGGGGTCCCTCTCTTGCCTGGCTGTGGACATCCTCAGGACCCGTAGGAACTTGGTTGCCCTTGTCTCCTTCACATTTAGTTGAAAATACAAACAGGTTTGAGAATTGTTAGGGAAAACTGGGTGGGCATGTAATGTGACTGCTGAAAATTCACTTCTTAAGACAAGAAGCTAATGAAGAGCTAGTGGTTTAAGCTATTCCTTTGGAAGCAGACACGAGCATGAAAAAGGGTTATGTGTTATAGCTTGCACTGTCATTTAGTTTACCTAGAAAGAGGACAAGAAAAATGAGATGATATGCAGAAAATTGAGTTAACAGAAAGGACTGAGGATGTGGTGGGAGTTGATGTTAGCAAATAGTAAAGAGGAAAGAAAAAGTCCTGTACCTGAAAGGGAGTGCATTGGAGAGGTTTGATCCTCTGTCTCTGCTAGGGCTTCCCTTTGTTGACATTTCTGGGTGTCCCTGAACATGTAGGCAAGTTGGGGATGTGGTGTGTACAGAAAACCAGGGTTGTTGTCACCCTAAGGGCAGTGTCAGTCCGGGCAAGGTTACTGTGATGGACACCATCATTCCTTTTGGTTTACTTTTCCCCCCTCATTTTTATCTCCTCCAAAATAAACAACCCAATTCTGTTTGCTCTTTCTTCCCTGGCCCTGTTCATGATGATTTTAGACTGTTGTCTAGTAATTCTGGCCTTAGTGACCCTGGAAGTCCTGGGAATCTTCTCTATTTGCACTGTCTTCTGATGTCCTTCACTGAAGAGGAGTTCCCAACACAACCTTTCCCCTGTGTGTGATATCTGTCAGTATCTCCTGTTGTTTCATTAGTTTAGGCCCAGACTGGGGTTGTCCTGCTACTTTTTCCTCTCCATTACTCTCAGTATCTGGGAATTTTGCAGTTTGCTGGCATGTTATCATGTTGCTGGGTCATGTGGCATACAGTTGAGGGGGATCTATCTGCTACCTTTTTCCTGTTGGGAGGGCAGCTGTGGAGAAGATGAAGCTGAACTGTTCTGAGAGGTGCACAGTGGAAGGAGAGTCATGAACTCTTTCAAAAAGAATGGTCAAGCATGGAAACAAGCAGCCCAGAGCAATGGTGGATCCTGCTGTCTACAACTATCTGAAGGGAGGTTGTAGCCAGGTGGGGGTTGGTCTCTTCTCCCAGGCAACCAGCAACAGAACAAGGGGACACAGTCTCAAGTTGTGCCAGAGGAGGTCTAGGCTGGATGTTAGGAGGAATTTCTTGCCAGAGAGAGTGATTTGCCATTGGAATGGGCTGCCCAGGGAGGTGGTGGAGTAGCTGTCCCTGGAGGTGTTCCCTCCGGCTGAGGCACTTAGTGCCATGGTCTAGTTGATTGGCGAGGGCTGGGTGATAGGTTGAACTGGATGATCTTGGAGGTCTCTTCCAAGCTGGTTGAATCTATGATTCTCCCTCCATGGAGGTGTTCAGCACTTGAAAGGATAAGGCCCTAAGAAACCTGATTTAAGTTTTCAGTGGCTTTTGCTGTTATAGCTGGCCAGCTAGCCAGACTAATTACACAGTCAAAGTATCCCTCTCTGGACTTGCAATAAGCAGATTTGCATGTCTTCTGTAATTAAGATTTGAAAAGCAGATTTACCTCAGGCAGCATGACAACAGTCAATTGTCATGTAGACAAGTCACTTCGTTTAAAAGATGCTTCCATGTAAACAGAGATTCTCTGGCTTTTTAAAGCCCCTGTGCCATGGCTTTCTGCAGCTCTGTAGGACCACAACAAGCAGATTACTGCCAATTTTCAATGCAGCTTTTCATTGGGCACATGAAGAATAAATATCGAATCTCCAATGTCCAATGCATCAGTCAGAATTCATGGTGTGAACCCCAAAGGGCCCCACAACTTGTCACACATGCCAAAAAGATCAGGCAAGTGAAGGCTTGGGATTCAGCTAAGCACTGAACTGAGCGAGAAACAGGCTCGTCAGCGAATGAGAGAGTTGATTAGGGGATGAATCACTTTGGGAGAAAGTTGTCCAATTAAACTGATAGATTTGGCAGCAAAACAAAAAGCAGAAAGAGAGAATGAATGCAACAATCAATCAATAAAGTAGTGAATCAATTGTCTAGTTAATAAGATAGTTAATTATGCGGAGCAGAGCAGACAAGGCAGTGTACTTGGTCGCTTTGGCTCCAATACAACTCCCTGGTATTTTTCAGTCACTGCATCATTTACTTTGGCTATTTTTTGTTAAAATAAGTCCCAAATGTTTGAACTGTGAATTAGTATTCTCCTTCCTGCAGTAAACTTTAAAGACACTATCTGTTTCTAGACTATTACTTTCTGCTTCTTTCTATTCTTCTGAAGGCAATGATTAGCTTCTGATATGGGAGAACAAACATTCTGCTCCATCAGAAAAAGCAATACCTAATGATCAGTGTGTTCATACTTCTGTTATTTCAGTGGCTTATATTCTATTGTATTAGTTCATATTAGGGAATATGCATATTCTATTTTTATGTTATGATGTTATTTATTTTGGGTTGGATATTAAGAAAAAAATCTACTGGAAGAGTGATCAGGCATTGGAACAGGCTGCCCAGGGTGATGGTGGCGTCACCATCCCTGGAGGTGTTAAAAAATGTGTAGACATAACACTTTGTGGTGTGGTTTAATGGCCAATGTGGTGCTAGGTCAACAATTGATCTTAGAGGTCTTTTCCAATTGCAACCATTCTATCATTCTATGGTTATCTGTCTTTCTACTGTCAACACAAATTTACTGAGTGATTTTCAAACTAAAATATACAAACCTTTCCTCAAAACAGTTTCTATTCTGAAAACATTTACTTTCAAATCGCTTCATTATGTTGCTGAAGCAGCCCTCTCTATTTTCTCCCTACTGTACAACATGGGAACTCAGATAAAGAACTGACAATTAAATATCCTTGCACCCTAAGTCACACAATACAGTGCAGCCCATTAGGCAAAAAAATATGTTAATCTGTCACCTTGTAGAAGAAGATAGAGGTGGTGGATTTTAAGAGATTGTCTGAAGGTGGGAGCACACCCACGTGAATATCACTTGTGTCTGGGATCTGTCTGCATTATCTGTCAGGAGCACTTTTATTATACTGTTATGATCAGCTTCCACATAGTGTAGCTGCAAGACTGGGCAGGTTTGGACAAAATCCAATACCTATCTCCATGCTGTGGATGCAAGTTTGATTCAGCCTTCACTGTTGGAGCTGGACACAGAATTATAGAATCAACCAGGTTGGAAGAGACCTCCAACATCATCCAGTCCAACCTATGACCCAGTCCTATCCAGTCATCTAGACCACGGCACTAAATGCCTCATCCAGTCTTTTCTTGAACATCTCCAGGGACAGCGACTCCACCACCTCCCTGGGCAGCCCATTCCAATGGCAAATCACTCTCTCTGGCAAGAAATTCCTCCTAACATCAGCCTATACTTTCCCCTGGCACAACTTGAGACTGTGTCCCCTTGTTCTATTGCTGGTTGCCTGGGAGAAGAGACCAACCCCCACCTGGCTACAACCTCACTTCAGGTAGTTGTAGACAGCAGTGTGGTTCCCCCTGAGCCTCCTCTTCTCCAAGCTAAACAACCCCAGCTCCCTCAGCCTCTCCCCACAGGGCTGTGTTCCAGGCCTCTCACCAGCTTTGTTGCCCTTCTCTGGACATGTTTCAGCACCTCAACATCTCTCTTGAATTGAGGGGCCCAGAACTGGACACAGTACTCAAAGTGTGGCCTGACCAGTGTTGAGTAATAATGAGCCTTGAAGATTCCTAAGCTCTACAAACACTTTGGCTTTTGTTTTCTGAAGTTCCCAAAGCTTCCTAAGATGTGCTTCTAGCCACGTCCATATTTGCCCAGCACGAGCAATAATTTAGTACCTATCTCACATCAGAGTCTGAAAGAGGTCAATAATAAAGCTTCCCATGTCAAAGTCCTGGTCTCAGGCCAGTTGCTCACCCCAGAATCCAGGTCTGCAGAAAATGCAGTTCAGGTGATTGCACTCTGTGTTCACATTAGCAGCTGTGGTGTGATGCCCATCTGCGTCCAACAACTGTTCAGTGTAAAATACAGAAATCATCCTGTCAGCAAGCTTCTGTGGAAGGATTAACCAGAGTTTGAAGTGCTGTAGAACCAGCATTGTCCTTGAATCTCTGACTTTTCATACTCAGAATAGTAGTTTCTGGGGCTGATTTTTTTTTTTACAGTGTTTTGAAGATGAAGAAGTTGAAGATGGGATGGCTATTTTTGTGAAAATACAGCCCTGGGCAACTAGAGAGTCCTGTTCTTGTGTATATGAAGTAGATCTTGTTTGCAGAGCTTGCCTGTCTTTGGTTATACAGCTTCTGGAGACATTAGGTGGCACAAGTTTAAGTTCTGAGATGTACATACCGAGGGACCTTTATTCAGTGGTGTTTCCGAAGTCATGTTGGAGGGTTTCATGTTTACTGCACTGGCCTGATACTGCTTTATTCAGGAAAACTAAGGCTGTCCTTTGTCTTTTGTCTTTTGTCCTACTAATAGACACAATCTTGCTGCAAAGTTTCAGCTGATGTCTGGTCCATTTAGAAGGCAGATATGGTCATCTCTTCATGAAACTTCAGACCTGTTAATGGTTAGTAATCTATTAATTATTTTTGTTTGTCCATTAGCTGTGGACTGAAATAATTTTGAGCTGCTCGTCTTGTGGTGTCACTAGACATTTCCTTTCACCTTCTTGCATAATCTGATACTGTTTTGATTAAAAAGCCTTATGCAGACACAGTAACTTTTGGGAGGAAGGTGGGCTAAAACACAATACAGAAACCCAGTTAATGTTCTCTGCTAATCTAATTCTTGTGAACTCATCTGTGCCTCTGCTGAAGTGTCAAACACTTTGAAATTATTAAGTAGATATTAAGACTTCTATAAAATTTCCTGTGACTGCACTTGAATCCTTGCAGTATTCTCTGTGACAGGTTGGAGCCTGCCTACTGCATGCTGTCGGATGCTTACGCATGTGGAACATGCTGGGTAATTGTTTTGTGTCTCCTACCATGAGTGGATCTATCTAAAGGGAAAACCATTTTTACTCTTAGCAGACAGGGCATACATTTTTCTAGCTTAGGAAGACAGCATTTGAGACTTTAAGCTTTTATTGTGGTTAATTCCTCCTAGTCATATTTTGAAGACTGGAAGACTTGTAAGAGTTGCAAACACAGCCAGTAAGCCAAACTTCTTATGCATAGGACAAACACTGTAAAGAGAAGATTGAAGAAGCCAAAAAATACGTTGTGAGGAGCTTTATCTGAGCTATAGACAGTATCGTCTTCAGTCACTATCACTTCTCAGAAGCATATTAAGAACAAGCATCAATATAAAACAGTGTGAAAGCACACTGTCAGCTTAACCAGAATAAGGTTTTTTAGAGCGCCAATCTCTAAAGAACTACTTGGTAATATCAGCTTTCTCTTAATCCTGTAACCATCAGAAAATGGTGAGATGTTGGTTAATTTACTGATTTACTCTTAGCTAGATTGAAATAATGGAGTAAAACGAACCCATTTAGACTGATTCTTAAACTGAATGCTCCTAATTGCATTTGAAAGAATAGACCATAATGCATTTGGGTATACCAATGACCCTGCTGATCTCTGCAATTAGTTAACTGTTTTGCAAAGGGGAGTACCTTACATGGAGTTTTGTTTTAAAGACCAGAATATATTTTTCGTATATTCTCTACTTGATTCTGCACTGAAGTCACTGCCCATGTAAAATCTTCAGTTTTACTCCGCTACTAGGGCTCAATAGAACAGCTCAATTACTTTGTTACATTGTTGTTTAATTATTGACCTGGAATTCTGAAATTTGCACATTGGGTCACAGAGTTCAGGGTGGGAGGGAATCACAGATTACACATTCCATTAGAAATTATCAAAAGGCCATCTGTCTTTCTTAGTGTGTTTCAATCATTCAGCAGCCTGAGGGTACGCAGAGGGGGAAAGGAGAAGTAAGAGAGCGAAAAAAAAATGTACAGTAAAATCTGAGCAGGTCACTTGCAAGTTTTGAATGTTTGTAGAGGGGCAGAAGCTGATGGTAATTTTACAAGACTCTCTAGCTCCACTTAATGTTTTTCACTGTTACATTTTTTGGAGAAGCATCTTTAAAGAGATGTCTCCTCAAAGACTCCGTGAGCTCCCGGCTATTGGAGCTTCTGGCTGTACTCCTGGCTATTGAAATAAAGCAAATGAAGGAGACAGGCTATTGCTGGGGATTTAAGCCTTGCTTCCAATCTGCAGATCCAATCCTTGCCTTCTTTTAAGCTGGCCACAAACAGGCACCATTTTAAGTGCCCGTGCTAAACTGTGTATTTATGGTTTTGCATACAGCTGGACATTACCATATCGGTACTGGCTGCAGCTGTAAGTGACAATAATTGGGACTGTGTGTCTCTGCATCTCAACAACTCAAAGCTCTATCTGCCAGTTCTATCTGTAGGGTGTCCATGAAGCTAAAAGGTACAAACCAATCCAGTGGTTTCCATCGGATAGGACAGGACCATTACTGTCTTCCTGCCTTTCTGCATTTGAACATTAAAATTCCAGGGTTTTCAGAGTTAAATTAACTTGTGGTTATTCGTATGCCTGGCCTCAGATATAAGGGATAGTCTTGTTCTGATGTATGCATGAAACAAGTTCCAGGAAACATCCCAGTTCTTCATAGTAAAATACACCCTTCACACCCATACAATTAAAAAGAGCCACACCTTGAATACTGTGTCCAGTTCTGGGCTCCTCAATTCAAGAGAGATGTTGAGGTGCTGGAACGTGTCCAGAGAAGGGCGACAAAGCTGGTGAGAGGCCTGGAACACA
>WAAF01019517.1:60253-117168 GCA_013400475.1 Tricholaema leucomelas
TTTTTCCTTTTTTTTTTCTTTTTTTTCTTTCCCCCCCTTTTTTCTTTTTCCCTTTCCCCCCCTTTTTCTCTTTTCCTTTTTTTCTTTTTCCTTTCCTCCCTTTTTTCTTTTTCCTTTCCCCCCCTTTTTTCTTTCTCCTTTTTCCTTTTTTCCTCTTTTTCCTTTTTTTCCTTCTCCCCCNATGGGTAGGATAGGAGAGTGGAGTCTCAGCAGAAAATATGATTTGAAGTGGCCAGTGGTTCATGTGAGCCACTCATTTCTTTGCCAGTTTACTTTCTTAACTCACTTCTCAGCCTCAGCTTGAAGTTTGTCTCCAAGTACATAGAAAGTTGAAATTCTGATAACTCTTTAGAGCCATGTCTCATAGTTTCTAGTCTGCCACTGTCTCCCACCTCTGAGTGCTCTTTCTTGCTGTTGTTGATTTTTTTTTTCTAGTGAGCTTGTTTGTGTGATGAAACCACTGTCTGTCAGGTGCATCAATATCTGCTGCACTGAAAAGCAGGTGTGAACTAAATTTTTGGACAATAGTTTTGAGATTTCATAGAGGCATAGTTAAGTATATCTTGGCACATGATCTTTTTGAGCCAAAAGTGAGAGTATGGAAGGCGATATGTTTTTTTACATAGGAATATAAGGACTGGAAATAATAGTACCACTGTATGTTGTCAGAATCTTCACTCCCAAAAAGAACCTTTCAATAGCATATAGCTAGACAAAAGCTGTGCTGGGAAGCTCACTTAGGGCACCAGTTCATAGGGGAATGGGGACAGTCCTGCCTTAGCAACCTCAGGAAAACCCTCTCTGTTGTGTGAGCCCTCATGTCAGGCTTAGGTGTGAATGACTTAAGACTTTTTGCTTTCTGGATGAGGACTCCAAAAATCTGTGTGGTCTCTGATTCTCCGATTCTTGCTTCCTTTTCAGCAAAACTGGAATGAGACTACAGACTTTGGTAAGACAAAGTGATTTAGTGCCACATGATGACCTTGTCCACAGGGCTGTGTATGTCTAAAAGTGAACCTTGAGTCTCTTTCCAGGAACACTTTTCCTGTCCTTCAAGAGCCCTCCCTGTTGAGGCTTACCTCAAAGCCTTAAGCCCCTAAGATCTTGTAACTCCTCCTCAAGAAACACCTTTGATTCATGTATCTAGATACCTTGTGCCTCTTCTTGGTTCCCTTAGGAATGACCTACATCCACACATAGCCAGAGTTTTGTCCTCATCATCACCTGAAGAGCTATAGAGATCCTGGGTTTCTGCCTAGAAACCATGTAGCCACTCTGCAAGGACCCAGAGAAGCAGAGAATTTGAATGGAGACACTGGAGAGTGGACTTCAATGGCAGGGAATCAGTATAGCTGTTTGATACCATAGAAAGAGTTTTGGGTGGATCTTTCCCAGTGTGACTAGTCTGAGTCAAGTGAAACATCTCTTCTCTTCTGAATAAGAGTCCTGTGCCTCTTGGCAAGCACTGAGGTTAGGGCCTTCTCTTACTTAATCCAGTTATGAACATGAAGCAGAAGTTAAGAACAAAGTCAACAGGTGTCACTGGGAGTCAGAAACATGCTTAGTGCAGTGGCCACTCAGTTTCTCAGCGAGGAAATGGGGAACAGCACAGTAAAGATTTGTACAGCATAACCTAACTGTAGAGTTTGTTCAAGTATAAGGTGAGTGGTAAAAGTAGTTGGGCTTTTGGGAAGGATTTCCCAGACTCCAGCTTTCTGCTCTTCTCTTTGTCCTTTCCTGCCTTATACTTATCACTGTCACAGCCCAAATCTGGGTAAAACCTACAGCTTTGACTTACTCCACAGACTAGCCAGCAGAGTGCAGTCCCCTAGCCCTTGCTGAGCTAGTCCTCTTTAGTTGAACAATAAATAATGGTGTTTATTGGAGCAAGATGTGGCTGTCAGCTGGTAATGTCACATCCAGTTTGTACAAATCTACCAGTGAAGTGCAGAAGCTGCTAGGAGCCCTCATGTAATTGTCTGCAGTTCCACAGCTGCGTGCCAGATAGGAAAGTCTTGTTTAAAATAAAAGTGGATGAGTGAGCCTTACATCTGGTAGTGCAGGGAGGAGACAAGAGGCCTCCAGATAGTTTATTGCCCATAAAGGTCCCTTTGTCCAAAGCAAAATGTTTCCAAATACTTTATACCCTGTAAAAGTCTAAAAGTCCGTTTGTCCTTCCTGATTTTGATCTCTCGAGTGTTTGGGTTTTTGGGTTTTTTTTGGGGGGGAGGATTGTTTGTTTGTTTGTTTTGGTGTTACCAGTGTAAAATTTTGCTCTTGCATTGCCACACGGTGCTGTGTGATTCCCACAGGACTTCCACAGAAATGGGGTTTGTCCAGATGACAGAGGAATCCCTGTTCTGTGGCAGATATCAGGATGCTGCACTGTAGCAAGAATTAGTTATGCAGCAGGAACCCTTGAATTGTAGATATGGGGTAAGCTGACAGCTCTCTACATCATATGTCACGGAAGATGTATAGGTTGCCTTTGGGAATCACTCTACTGCAACATCCTGCTCCTCCTATTCCTCATGGTCTTCCTTGACCTTATCTGTTCCTAAAGAGTCTCTTCTGCACTGCTTCTATGGGCTGGAGAACCTTTTGGGAACAAGGAATTTTTTCAGTTTTCCTTTTTCTAAAAGAACAAACATCTTTGCAAAGCTTTCTGTGGATCATCACTGTCTAATGCAAATTAATTATTAATCAGTTTGAGCTATAGGTAATGTATTTAAACATGGAGGTTTGGATGGGCTCTTTTTTCAAAGCAGATCTGCATAGATCAGATTTCTGGCACCTTCCAAAACCTTCACCCTCACTGCTTCCTTGGGGTTGGGGAACAGCCTGCACCCTGGCTGCAAACACAAGTAAGGATCTAATGAAGGCTTAGGGAGTTTTTCAACCCATCTCTTTGTTGAATAGTTAACATAAATTATTCAGACTGAGCGGGCCCCTGCAGAGAGGAGGTCAGAGAGGGTGAGGATGGCTTTTCCTGGAGAGGTGCGGCTGAAACACGCACTTGGGGACGGGGAGGATGGGAATGAGTTTAGCAGAAGGAGCCAGGGGACAACTGAAGAAATAAAGAGCAGAGAGGAGGAAGGAAAACAAGGGAAGGTTTTAGATGACCGAAGTCCTGCCCTTCATTTACCTAAATGTCTCCCATGTGTGATTATTTTAACCAGGACCTTTGAGTAGCAACTGCCAAGTATAAATCCTTTTTCTTATGTGCTTAATCAAATTGAAAATTAAAAATGGACCAGCGTTGGCAGTTGTCTGGACTTTCATTGCCAATCTTCAAAAAAGGAAACAGCAGCTTAAGGACAAATAGGTTTCTCATCTCTTTGATAGTTCTCAAAGCTGTGTCACCAGATGGGAGAAGTGGTGCCACGATATGGTGTAAAATGTTGAGAAAGCCTTAAGGAATCGCAGGCTCAATATAGATCCAATTATGCTCAGGATGGCCTACAGCTGCTAGGACTAGGACATGTTATTCTAGCGTATCACAACAAACTATGAGCTTGTCTGAGAATGAAATACCAATGGAAAAAAATAAAAAGGAAAATATAATCACATTTCCATGATGGCGAGGCAATCCAGGAAGCAGGAGAGTGCCTGGGAACAGCATGTTACAGGGCGTTCATGTCTGTAAGGGAACTGTGCTAATGATTTCCCAGTGGGTGGAACTGGAGAGGAAGCCTTATCTTCAGACTCCTCAGAGATAGTCAGTGGGAAACCACCGTCTCCAAAGCTAATTTTTCTAACTGACTAATAGAAGTGCAGAAGCCACAGATACGGTGTGTGTTACATGTCACAGCTAAACCAGTTTTCAGCAAGCCAGAATCATAACTGTATTAAGTCAGGCAGAAAGCCCTATAGGCAATGCAAGGGTAATGACAAAAACAATACAGGAGAAATAAAAGCTGTAATCTAAGGAGTCACCCAACTGTCTGAAATTCCACTGTATTTAATTTGCTTCTGAGAGAAGCGTCCTGTCAAGGCAGACAAAAAGGTATACAGCATTCATTGAAGTATATCTGCATGGCTATTCTGAAGTCAGCAAAGCTGTATTGATTTGCAGTATTTGATGGTCTCTGCTTGGAAATTCATCATCATAACAAATACTATAAAACTCAGGTTTGTCATTGGAGGGGTTCCTGTAGGGATGACAGAAGGGACTCATCCTTCCTGCATGAACAAAATGACTACTCAAATGGAAAACTGTTTTGCACCAGTCTGCCTTTACGACAGGATTCCATGGTGCTACAACAGTAGTATGGTCAATCCTGGAAACAAGCTGAGGAGCCACCAGAAAGCAGGAAAGGGAACATCAAACAGCAAGGAATAACCAAAAAAACCCCAAACCAACAAAAAGGCTTTGTAACAGGACAAGGGTATGAGTGCAAAGGATATGAGTGTATTACTGGCTCTGTGCTTACTGACAAAGAACTGAACAGAGGGATGTCTACCACAGGGCTAGCAAAAGGAAGTTGGACAGTCTTCATGGAGTCTGTTTGAGGAATGTGATGATGCCACAGACCCATGTGGAGAAGGGGGTATATGGCTAAATACTTTTTTACTTCGTCCTAGAAGAGGAAGGCTGATTTGCTGTAGGAACAAAGCTGACATTCATTCATGACCTGTTTTTGGAGGTACCACATCTCCAAAGAACAAACCATGTTTGGTTTGGGGAATGCTGTGTGCTTGTCTCCAGCAGAGGCTTGTCATGTTCCAGAATCTTGTACATTATCAGTGATCTAACATGTACTGATACTCACTCTGTTTCCATTAATACTGCCTTTCTTTTTGCAATCAGGGTTCAATTCTTCCTTTATCTCCTTGTCTGAGTAGGGACTGTTAGTAAATGTCATCTTTGTACATTTATTGTATACCACAGGAGGTTGTTTTGTACCACAGTACAATTATACACAATGCAGGCACTACAGCAGCCAAGCAAGTAAAATGATGCAGGAATCCACAGAGCTTGTCTTTGCTGTGGTAAACACATGCTAAAAGCAGCAAGCTCATAACCAGCATTATTTGTTATTCACATCTACCAGCCACTTCCATCAGTTATACAAAGTTGATGTGGGGGAGAATCTGCTCTTACCTTCCAAGACATGGCAGAGGGCTCATGTTTTATGAAGGGAGAACACGCCACATGTACCTTCACATATACACATGCATCAACACATGGGTATATGCCCAAGCTTCAGCAGTTCACATCTTAGTTCAAAGTTCTATTTTATCATGTGCTTTTTGACAGGGACTTCAGTCTTCTGAAACTTGGGGAAGATGTTTTATTCCACCTCTTTTTCTCTTGCTGTTGTAGCACTGGTAACCTTAGACTATTTACTTTAAAGTCTGCCTTCTGAAATACCTCTGTTGATCCCTGCTCAGCCTAAACTGCCCCTCCTCCTTTTTTATGTGCCTGTAAGAATTCATTTGTATTTTAAAAAAGCAGGAAGACATTATAGCCTGTGATCTGATAATGAGACTACAGCAATCTTGACTTTTGGCACAGATGGCCTTTATTTTCCCACCTGTAAAATTCATATTAAAATTTTCTTTTGCCTTGCTGCAAGGCCTGGTTTCCCAGCTTTGATTAAGTCATTGCAATGGGAGAGAATTGTGAAGAGCACAGAGAGGTAAATTAACCTGGGAGAAAGGAGTGTGCTTTAATGTGGCCAGACTGATTGAAGTAGGTGAGGTTGTACAAGCATTTTGAGACCGTAGTGGTCTTTGCAGCCAGATCCTTTGCACCACTGTAATTCCCCTAAAAGTGTCAGGAAAATAATCAGGAGATTATCTGCCCAGCTGGCTGACTACCAGACTTAATGCATGCTTCATCTTAATTGTCTTTGGTGAGACAGCCACCTTACTAAATGTGTAAATGCAGTGATAACAGAAAGTTATGCATCCCCAAAGGTAGAATTCTCACTGGTCATTAACTAAACAAACACACAGCTTTCTTATGCACTTTATTTTTGAGCAGCACTGATATAACTTGGATTGTGTATTCAAGACTGAAAATGAAGCTGGAATCCTTGGAGAGCCTCAGACTGACTCAGCCAGTGTAAAGGATTTGTCACATCGTCCTGGGGATAGGGCAGTAATTTATACTGCTGTGGGTGTGATGACAGCAAGCCACATCCCGCAGACCGTACCGAGACAATACAACCCTCTTGCCAGACGAGGTCTGTGTGAGAGATAATCATAGTGCTAGCATCTGGATCTGTAGCAAGCTGGCACATGCCCAAAACAAATTCATAGATGTTTCTTTTACAAACTGTTGTGTCAAATTTGATCTATAGGTGGAAGAGAACAGGAGGCTGGACCGAGTGCCGGTTTCCTTAGGCTGAGAGAATAACCGTGAAGGGAAGGCAACTCCTCGCCTTGCAACCCTTCCTGTG
The DNA here is from genome assembly GCA_013400475.1 of Tricholaema leucomelas. NCBI lineage: Eukaryota > Metazoa > Chordata > Aves > Piciformes > Lybiidae > Tricholaema lacrymosa > Tricholaema leucomelas. Next base: position 66,661 of record WAAF01019517.1, read on the forward strand.
GGACATCCCACATGGGGCATGGCAGACCCAGTCTTTGGCTGAAAGCCTCTCTAGTGACTGCTGCAGCACAGCTGGTGGTCAGCCTCTTCGGTGGCTCAGCCTGGCAGCCAGCTCACGTTTTGTCCAATTTTCCTAGGTTTCAACATCCTTACTCTTCCACAGAGATATCCCAAACCTTAGGGAGCTTTTATCTCCACCAGAATATTTTTCAGTTTTAGTCTTTTCATAAGGTCTTCTCCCTGGAGCTCTCCAGCAATACTGCAGAAAACTCTCAGACAAACAATGTATTTATATTACTTCTTACCCAACTTGCCTTAAAGACATGCGCTGGAGATTCACTTTTGCTGCAGTGTGGCCATGGCCTCAGTTACCTATCTGAGGAGCTTCACAGCCAGCCATGAGGATTAGCACAATGTAACCCCATCTCTGCCATCAGTGTATATGTGTGTGTGTTTGTATGCTTAAATGGTCAGGCTATAGAGAACACATCAAGTGGTTCTAATACATTGGGAGAACAATTCAGACCCTACAATGGCTTTCTTGTTTTAATGCTTTGTAATTAGATTTAGGGTGCAAATTCATCCTGAATGATGACAGGATGCACTCAGCCATTAGCTTTTGAGTATGAAAACCCCAAAGAGACATCGGTCAAGCTTTCCTAGTGACTACTTAAATCTATCTTCCAAAGTTTTTGTACATGCACTGGGTTTGAAAAGAAGAAAGCCAGAGTTATACAAGGGTATGTCAAATAGAAATATACCTCCAGTTGTAACTAATAACTAAATAATTTACATAAACTTTATACAATGTACATGCCTGTGCATGTGAAGGTTTTAAACCCAGTGTATATAGAAAAAAAAATTGGGCATTGCCAGGAGGACAGAAAAAGGCAACCTTGCAGTTTGCAGCATCTTCATTGTGCAATATGGGGGGGAGAAGGAAGTGGGATTTGATCCAAGTGAAGGTGCTGAAAAATCTGAAAAAGTGACAGATTATCTCTTTCTCCATGCTTTTAATTCTAGCAGAAGTTTACCTCCCATGCCTTCTTAGATGCAATAGCCTGAGTCCTGCAGTGTGAGTGGGGCCTCTGCAAGCCCTACTTATCAGCTGGCACCTTGCTTTCCTGTATTTCTGTAGTTTAGCTTCCTATCTGAGCTCTGGGTAATTCTGTCAAGAGTTAACTCCTCTTACTGGCTTAGCTGTCAGAGCCACTGAAATACGTAATCTTTCCCACCATCCAGAGATGCTCTCCCATGGGAAGTATCATCCTATATGTATATATATATATGTATATGTATATATAGTATAGACATAGAAGACTTGGAAGCTCTGGGAAGGCAACAACCTCCGTGACCTTACAGGCACAGAGCAAGTGATGTAAGTGGGAACTTTCCCTGAAAGACTGCTGCGAGATTTGTCCCCTGTGGATTACATGCCATGATTATATGCATTAAATTGTTTACAGTCTAAAATACACTCCAGATGCTTTCCCCTACCCTTTCCTCCCACTCAGTTTGACTTCTCCCCAGCTGATTGAGTCTCATCGTTCATATTCAGAGATTCAGTATTTTGCTTGCCTACCAGATTAGCCTCTTTCAGCACACCAAAAGCTGCCCTGTAAGCCTAGAGAAATGCAATATTGTATGCTGAGAAGCGGCGGTGTATCAGAATGAGATAAGCAATCAGAATATGAGCGTTGAGCTCTACTCAGCACCAGACAAGCTCTGGGTTTTGTGAAGTCAGCAGGAGTTTTCCCACAACTCTTAAAGTTCAGAATCAGGCCAGTGCTGGCAAGCACTGACAAATGCAATCTATCAAAGAACTTGAAGTTATTCCTTCTCTTATGATTTTGACTTTCTTCTTCTTCTACTTCTTCTTTTTTTGTATGTTTTTTTTTTCATGTTTCTCAAAACATGAACATTTTAGGCTGTTTTTGTTTCCATATCACCTGTTTGGATTGCCTTTTAATGCTCTGTTTCTTTGACTGCTTTGTGATAGGCAAACACTGCAAAGATCCAAAGATACCCCCACCATTATATTTTTTTTCCTGTCTGCACTGCAGCTCACAGCTTTTCTGCTCCTGAGAGGGAGTATGATCTCGCTCTGTACAGAAGAGCTCATGAAGAGCCCTTGGTACTCTCTATGCACCAATTCTCTGTACAGCATATAAATGTGGAAGAAGGAAGCAAACACACCTGAGATGTGACTCAATGAGGGAAAACAGCTAAGAATAGCTTTGGGTGCAGAACAAACAGTAATCCCATAAATGACACTGTTTTGATTTCCTTCCACGGCAGTTTTCAGTGCCAGTGAGACCCAAGTATACCTGGACCCCCTTTAGCTCCAGGACCCAAAGCTCTGGGCAATTTTATGGCATCTGAGTCACATATGTAGAATGGAGGAAAAGAGCTATATGCTAAAATATCCAAGAGGGTATGCAGGGAAAGACTGGTAGGAGAAAGGAAGAGGGCCGAGATGCAGCTCCATATTCAGGTTTATTACAAATGACCTTCGCAGTCCCCACTTCTGTTTGGTTCACCCAAATAGTGCTTCCTATATCTACTTATTTATGTATTAAGAGGAATAAAATTATTTGTGCCAGCGATGTGTAAGGTTACCCAACAGATACACTAATATAAATTAGTGTTTCTTCTGATGCATTTAAAGAAGTTGATTGTAGATACCACATACAAAGCATAATCCATCGAGGATGACAGCATATTAAAGGGGCTGGATTTGCTTGCCTTGTCATACTTTGCCCTACCTGGCAGCCATTCCTCTAAGTTCTGCTGCAACATCAGGCTCTGATGTGGATTCTCCACAGCTCTGTAAGAAGGGACCTCTGTTCCTTGCCACATAGAGTCAATGGTGATATCACAACTCAAGATCCCTTAAGGTCTGTGCAGGATTTCTTGGCTGCTATATCACACTGGCTCACTCCTGGGATTTCTTTGACAGATCTCATCCCACCCACAGAAAAGTCACTCATTCTTTGGCTCCTTGACAGAAAGTAGTCACATTCTTTCGATCATATATCCCCTAGAACTGCCACTGACATTTTAGTGAACCACGTGCTAATGTTGCTCTTACTTGGATTTGTGATGTCTATGTTGTCATTCTTTCTAGTGTGAAGGGACTGTTTATAATGGCCAGAAGAAGCATGACAACTTCACTGAACATGTGCAGCTTGCTGACACGGTAGACCGAAGTAAGCACAATTGGCAGTGCATAGGACAAAGGGAACTCCAAAAATCATTGAGCCTGATCTTTACCTATCATCGGTGCCACGTTTTTTACTTCCCACTTTATATTCAGTGTTATTGCAACAACGTTGTTATTATTCTGCTCTCTCAATCTCAATTCTTTGCTCTTGCACAGACAGCATATTCCCACTATCCCAGCTTTGTCTTCTTTAGGCTGAGAAAACCATGGTATTAACTACTCCAATTATAATACATTGTTTTTATGTATATTCTTAATACATGCTTTATATATAACCTTCCCAATAGTCTCTTTTGGCTCACATTCATATCTCTTGAACTTGTATATCTAACAGTACACAGTAGTACAGATGGTATCTCACTGATGCCTAATGCAGTGACATTAATACTTCTCCATTTCTGCAAGACATACTGGTATTTAGTGATTGCATCTGCATCTTTCACAGCCTCATCAAATTGGTAACCTACTGTAATCAAGATGATAACGAATGCTATTAAGTCCTTTGCTTCCTTCCTCCTTTCTACATACACCCCACCCCCAGTTTATAGCATGAAATCTCGTTATTTTTCTGGATGTACTTTATCCTCACCCTTTCAAGCCTTTGCATGTAACTCTCTTTCTATTATGGGAATCTGCAAAGTCATTCAATTTCCCCCCTGATGCTATTTAAAAGCCTGTACCTAGGTGTCTTTAGCACGTTTCAGTAGCATGTTCTCACTCTGCATCAAATTTCTTTGTGAAAATATTAAATAAGGTCCCAAGACTGAACCTTGAATAGAACCTCCACCCAACAGATCTCTTTCACTAACTTCTTCTGTTTGTTTACTATTTTCTACCTTACCTTTCCTCACCCAGTGAAGCAAAGACCCATAGGCTTTATAAAACAACAGGTATATCGCTTTTGTCTGAAAAATCAATCCCATCAGTAACAGATACCACGTATAGCGTACCTTTGAGAAATTTTATAGGGGTTTTAAACTTGTTTTCTATTCTTCTCCATATCTTTTATTGTTCTCACCTCTGAAGTTTGTTCTAAAGCCTTGTTTGACAGACCACAACATTTATCTACCAGAGTTATGGAGACCTAGGTGATGATCCACCATAGCATGGATTATATTCCTATTTACTTAGAAAATGTGGCATGAAAGGCCCCATTTTCTACTCTGTATTCCAATAGCACAACCTCTGACTGTGAAGATGTCCTACAGAGTCTTGCTACTGGGCATGCAGCTGTACATCCATACTCTTTGATATGTCTACCTTCACTTCTCTGAGTTTTGCTTTTCTTGGAACTAGATAATCTTTGAGGTCCCTTCCAAACTAAACCATTCTACAATTCTATGATCTTTGGACACATCCATTTAAGCTTTAAAGTATTGGTGCCTGTACCCCACTTTAAGCAATGGAGATCTAGAAATACAACCAATCAAGTCCAGAGGTCTCTTCAGCTCCTCCTTATGATAATGCTGTTGGCTCAACTGAATCACCTTGACACAGGTTTCTAGTGACTGTTGAGAGAAGAGGAACAAAGCTGGTGAGGGGCCTGGAACACAGCCCTATGAGGAGAGGCTGAGGGAGCTGGGGTTGTTTAGCCTGGAGGAGAGGAGGCTCAGGGGTGACCTCCTTGCTGTCTACAACTACCTGAAGGGAGGTTGTAGCTGGGTGGGGGTTGGTCTCTTCTACCAGGCAACCAGCAACAGAACAAGGGAACACAGTCTCAAGCTGTGTCAGGGGAGCTTCAGGCTGGATATTAGGAGGAGGTTTTTCCTAGAGAGAGTGATTTGCCATTGGAATGGGCTGCCCAGGGAGGTGGTGGAGTAACCATCCCCAGAGGTGTTCAAGAAAAGCCTGGCTGAGGCATTTAGTGCCATGGTCTAGTTGATTTGCTAGGGCTGGGTGCTAGGTTGGACTGGATGATCTTGGAGGTCTCTTCCAAACTGGTTGATTCTACAATTCAGTACATTACATATTTTACCACTGGAATACTTAGAGTCTCTACTTCATATGTACTTTTATCTCCCACCCTTACATCATCAGGGAATGATGAAATAAAGGTCCTGAATTGCAGCTAGGAGAATGTAGCTGTCTTTCCTTCTCTTCTAAGCTTTCTAATTATTTTTTTTAATTTGTTTTTGTTCTGCTATTTTTGGCCACATCTGAACAATCAAGATGTATAGCGGTAAAATAATACACTGCTGACTAAAAAGCTGTCAAGTTTTGACAAATATATATCCTGGTCTAAAGAGCAAGAATCTGGTCTACCAGAAATCTTGCAGTAAGCTGTGATAGTACACCTTGTTTCCTTTCCAAAGAAAGCAGGGTCTCTTTCAGCCTACTGGAAAGGTGCTGATATGTGTTTGCTTTGGCCATTTTCTGCTAGTGATGGAGGCACAAGAGTCAGCAAGGAAGGGTTTCATGACTACAGAAGAAATAGTAGGATGTGATTAAATCTATAGGTTTGTAGTGCCATAAGGAGAAACTCTGCTGTTTTTTGGCTTCAAAGTAAGTCCTGGAGGCTAGACCAAAGTGTTTTCTCTGTACCTGAAACCAGATGTAGAGGATTCAGTATTGATGTAGAGGATTTGGTATCCAAAACCACAAAGGCTCTTTCCTTCTACCAACCGTGAAGACAGCCAAGTTCTAACTTTGCCATCACAGCACTTAATATGTTGATTAAAGATTATTATGGCATGAGGACAGAGCTGAGGAAATACAGTAAGCCTATCTAGTTATAAAACAGGGATAGGATTACAGTGTTCTTGCATTTTATTCAGCAAGTGGCATGATTTTGTTTCAGATGACACACACCTTTTTACTCTAGAGATAAATATGTGTTAAAGTTAGTGATGAAGAGAAACAGAAGACAGTGTCAAAGTCACCTTTTGTAGGCAGATGTCATACTTTATATTAGGGTACTGAGTATTGATTCTACCTGCCAGCCTTGCCTTCCCTATATCTGCAGACTAACGTTGCTGTAAGAACATCTCTAATACATTAAAACTACCATTTGTCTACACACTTTTTTTTTTGAGGTTTTGGTTTTTGGTGTATTTCTAGATGGGGGAAAAAGAGCTTCTTCTTCAGCTTCAGTTTGGAGGAAATTAGCAACAACCCAGACTCTGTACAAGCATTCAGATTTTTTTTTTAACTGTTTGGCCTTCTTTTTGGATGACTAAAACTGACTAAATCTTCTCAACAATATCTTGGGATCTTTTCAAGTTGGAAGCCATTTTGTTTCCAGTTAATTCATACTGCCATGGGAGTCCTAGAGCTATGCAGATAAGCCGAGTGCATCAGACTACAATATCTGCTTTGTAAACCTCAGGGTATTCATGGACTTCTCAAGTGAATGCACATTCATACGTGAAGTGGGCAACACAGTGAATGAGCTACATTATGTGAATGTGCTCAGCAGCTGAAAAATGAACTATGTCATGGGTTGCAGCTTCACGTAGCGAGCAGCTGAATTCAATGGTGACACTGAAAGAGTGCTCTTCTGTGTGACTCAGCTTGATTCACTGGCCTGACAATGCCCTGTTCTTGTGAGTCCTTCACACCTGTAGGTGCAGAATGCTAACAAAGGTCTGATTCTGCCTGGGGTAGTTTGGGGGAGTGGGGGCTAGGATCCCTCAAGAAAACTACAGGGACAAAGTCCTGTCCCATAATATGGTAATGTTGTTATTCTATTCTGCTTTCTGGTGTTATAGAATCATAGAATCAATCAGGTTGGATGAGACCATCAAGATCATCCATTCCAACCTATCACCCAGCCCTATCCAGTCATCTAGACCATGGCACTAAATGCCTCATCCAGTCTTTTCTTGAACACCTCCAGGGACGGTGACTCCACCACCTCCCTGGGCAGCCCATTCCAATGCCAATCACTCTCTCTGTGAAGAACTTCCTCCTAACATCCAGCCTATACTTCTCTCGGCACAACTTGAGGCTGTGTCCCCTTGTCCTGTTGCTGGTTGCCTGGGAGAAGAGACCAACCCCCACCTGGCTAAAACCTCCTTTCAGGTAGTTGTAGACAGCAATGAGGTCACCCCTGAGCCTGCTCTTCTCCAGGCTGCACACCCTCAGCTCCCTCAGCCTCTCCTCGCAGGGCTGTGTTCCAGGCCCCTCACCAGCTTTGTTGCCCTTCTCTGGACATGTTCCAGTACCTCAATATCTCTGTTGAATTGAGGAGCCCAGAACTGGACACAGTACTCAAGGTGTGGCCTGACCAGTGTTGAGTACAACAGGGGAAGAATAACCTCCCTCATCCTACTGGCCACACTCTTTCTGATCCAGGCCAGGATGCCATTGTCCAGTAGATGTGAACATTGGCCAGTGGATCTTTGTTCTTACTCTTCAAAAGGAGTAAGAGTCACTTCTGTCCTCCAGTCCTGGGTAGCTCATGGCTCTAAACTGGGATGCTGGCAGTTAGCAAAACCCAAACTATTACCACTCCAAAGTAAGTGCAGTAAATTTGTGATGTCAGCGTTGTTCGCAACACTCATTATATACTGAAGAACAGCCCTAGACTGATGCATTCTTTGAAAGCTCAGTTCCAAGATTTTATGTCAGAAAAATATTCATGTTGTATTTGACAGACTCTCAAGAAAATTATAGTTACACTGCAAACTTGAAGCCAGATAGAACAGTAACTCTTCTCTTCCTTAGGCCACTTTGAACTGGTGGGGTTTTTTGCAAGATAAACCCCAGCAAGCTGTTCGATGCATACTGTAGGTTTCTCAGGAAATCTAAGGTGACATTTCCAAGTCAAACCACAGGAAATCCACATGGACTTTAACCATAGATTTCCTAATTGATATACCCTCAAACAAATATTAACACTAAGACCACAAATGACATTTTCCTTTCTGCTTGAGATCGATATTAAGCTGTCAGAATATTAAAGCAGTCTGTACCAAGGTTGACTATAATAGTGGCTATCAATGAGCTAAAGGAAAAAAGGAAGCAGAAGCCAAAAGCACTGTGGATTAGAAGGATGAGAGAGTGGATTAGACCTTGGAAGAGTTGGAGCCCTTCTGCTATGAGGACAGTCTGAGGGAGTTGGGGTTGTTCAGCCTGGAGAAGAGAAGGCTCCAGGGAGACCTAAGAGTGACCTTCCAGTACCTGAAGAAGGCCTACAAGAAGGATGGACAGAGACTGTTTACAAAAGCCTGCAGTGATAGGATGAGGGCCAATGGCTTCAAACTAGAGAAGAGCAGGTTTAGATTGGATGTTATGAACAGTTTAGTTACTACGAGAATAGTGGAACACTGGAACAGGTTGCTCAAGGAGGTGGTTGAAGTCTCATCCCTAGAGATATTCAAGGTGAGGCTTGACAAGGCTCTGGGCAATCTGATCTAGTTGAGGGTTCACCTGCTGACCATAGAATCATAGAATGGTTTAGGTTGGAAGGGACCTCAAGGATCATCCAGCTCCAACCCCCTGCCATAGTCGGGGACACCTCCCACTAGAGCAGGTTGCTCAAGGCCTCATCCAGCCTGGCCTTAAATGCCTCCAGGGAGGAAGGAGCCACAACCTCCCTGGGCAACCTGTTCCAGTGTCTTACCACCCTCTCTGTAAAGAACCACAGTGTGGATTGGACTAGATGACCTCTGGAGGTCCCTTCCAACCCAGATCATTCTATGATTCTATACTGGATCAAAATAGAAATATGCTGAAGCATATTGCTGGTTATGTGTTGTTAAAGAATGTCTTCTACATTCTTGTTTGGATTAGATTATGTAGTTCAAACACACAGAGGAAAACAGAGATATGCTTGATTGAGTGCACAGCAGTTATCTCAGGTAGCAACCTAGCCTGGAAGCTAGGCTGTCGAATTCCTCTCTGTGATCAGTGACGCAGTGCAGGACCCAAAATGTCAAATGAAATAACACATGATTCAGAAAAGCTGCTGGAAGGGCCCAGCCAAAAAAAGCAGAGAAACTAAAAGAGGCCATGCAAGGACAAAAGAGAAAGGAAGAGAGTTTTGTTTCTGAGTGCTGCCTGTTCAGGCAAACCTAAGTTTCAGACCTGTGAGTTTCTTGAAGTAGTTTGGATTTTGTTTGGGGTTTGTTTTTAACATCAGAATTTTCCTTGAAGTGCACAAATTCATAGAGAAGAAGTGTTGGTTACACCACATACATGGGATGGCTCGTGCTCTGAGTGCCCATTTAGATAGATCACAGAAGGAGGTTTGATTTCAGCAGTGCTGGCAAAGTACATACCTAAAGAGTCACTTCATTTAGAAGTGTTTTGCAAGGTACTAATATTTCGGATGTCCATGGCAGCAGGCCAGCACACCATCCCTCCTAGGCTGGGCCTATCTAAAAGGGCATGTATAACTGAGGAAAGCCTTCGCTGTGCCAATCTGACTCCCATTTCTTGGGCTGTGCTATTGGACTATGGGCTAAGAACACATCTAGGAAAACCATATCTGTGAAACCTGTGGCCAGCAGGTAGAGGGGGGTAATTCTGCCCCTCTACCCTGCTCTGGTGAGACCACTTCTGCAGCATTGTGTCCAGCTCTGGAGTTCTCAGCACGAGGACATGAACCTGTCCAGAAGAGGGCCATGAAAATGATCAGAGGGCTGGATCATGTCTGCTGTGAAGAAAGGATGAGAGAGTTGGGGTTGATTAGCCTGGAAAAGAGAAGGCTTCAGGGAGATCTTATTGTGGCCTTGCAGTACTTATAAGGGGTCTACAAGAAAGGTGGGGACAGTTACTATTAGGGCTGGTCATGATAGGACAAGGGCTAATGGTTTTCAACTGAAAGAGAGTACATTCAGAAGAGATGTAAGGAAGAATTTTGGTTTTTCAGTGAAGTTGTTTCATAGAATCATAGAATCAACCAGGTTGGAAGAGACCTCCAAGATCATCCAGTCTCCCCAGTTCAGGGAGGTGGTAGATACCCTGTCTCTGGAAACATTCAAAATCAGGCTGGATGGGACTCTAAATAACATAATCTAGCTAAAGATGTCCCTACACACTGCAGGGAGGTTGGATTAGATGACCTTTAATGGTCCTCTCCAACGCAAACCATTCTGCAATTCTATGAAGCATTGCTTCTCTACTCCCAGAATTCACCTTAAAGCAATATATTTAACTTCTCTCTTCAAACTGCTAAGATTGAGAGTAACATAATCTTTTTTTTTTCAGGGATGCAAACACATGGAACTCATTGTGACAGCTTTTAAAGCTGTCTGAAAGGTGGTGTTTCTCTCATTTTTCTCTTTCCTCTTTTAAGTGCCAGTTACCAAGTGGAACCCTTTTATTTGGCAAAGGCATATCTGTACTGTACTGGAAGAGACTTTGAACTAAAATTAGTAGGAATATAAGTAAGGACATCCCATTAGTGTCAGGTACTTAATATAAATGGAGTCATTTTATATCTAAATATCTTTGACTGGTGCAGTTCGCAATGCCATAAAGCAAAGATGAAGTGCAACATAGACTTCAAAAGTTCACTCTCCTAAAAATTACAACTATATGAGCCCACTCAGTATGTGAGAGTAGGCAAAGAAGGTGGTCAAAGAGGTCAAGGTGTGAAGGATTAGCATCAGAAGCATAATAAAAGACATAATTAACATGAACCTTAAAACATTAATTTCATGATTCCTAAAAGCAGGCTGCAGAGCTCTGGAATGTGGGCTCAGATAGAGGCACAGTGAAAAGATTTGAAAAAGCAAGAGGCTCCTGCTAGCAGCCCTCTGCTCTCTGGCCATCCGAGGCAGAACATGAAAGCAATGTTGTTCAGCAGGACCTTTGCCAAGCACCTGCTCAAATGTTCTGTTCCACTGGTCTAGGATGCCAGACCACCTCTTTCCAGCTGTGGTTCACTGAATTTAGAGATACTAAAATCAAAGATGAAAAGGACAGTTGAGTCCTAGGAAAGCACAGGGTGACACCAGACCTGCTAGGACAAGTTCACATGGGCATGCACAGCTCAGAGACATGGTCTCATGAGGGGTTCCAGTGAATCATATGGAAAAAGGGACACCATCAGGTGCTCAGAAATGTGGTGCATTTCACAGGGAACCTGCTCAGAAGTTCTTATAGCAGTTTAAATAAAAATGGCTTCTCATTGTTTATTCTTGCAGTGGAGAGGGAAAGAAGCAAAGAGCAAGCAAGGCGAAAGGTAAAGGAGCCAGCAGTGTGCTCAGGTGGCCAAGAGCGCCAATGGCATCCTGGCTTGCATCAAGAATGGTGTGGCCAGCAGGAGCAGGGAGGTCATTCTGCCCCTGTACTCTGCACTGGTTAGACCACACCTTGAGTACTGTGTCCAGTTCTGGGCCCCTCAATTTAAGAAGGACATTGAGATGCTTGAATGTGTCCAGAGAAGGGCAATGACGCTGGTGAGAGGCCTCGAGCACAAGCCCTACGAGGAGAGGCTGAGGGAGCTGGGATTGTTTAGCCTGGAGAAGAGGAGGCTCAGGGGAGACCTTATTGCTGTCTACAACTACCTGAAGGATGGTTGTAGCCAGGAGGAGGTTGCTCTCTTCTCTCAGGCAGCCAGCACCAGAACAAGAGGACACAGCCTCAAGCTACACCAGGGGAAATTTAGGCTTGAGGTGAGGAGAAAGTTCTTCACTGAGAGAGTCATTGACTACTGGAATGGGCTGGCCAGGGAGGTGGTGGAGTCGCCGTCCCTGGAGCTGTTCAAGGTAGGATTGGACGTGGCACTTGGTGCCATGGTCTAGCCTTGAGCTCTGTGGTAACGGGTTGGACTTGATGATGTGTGAGGTCTCTTCCAACCTTGGTAATACTGTGATACTGTGATACTGTGATACTGTGAGTGCAGGCTGGCTCTTACTAGAGGCAGAAAGATAAAAATAAGAATAGTAAGACCACAAAGAAGCAAAACTTGCAGCAGTCTCAGACAAAGGTCTTATCATTACCACTACGTGATGGATTATGGGCACTGTAGGTTGAATCTTTGTAAAACCAACCCTGGTTCATGTTTCACTAGAGTACTAGGGAAACAGGCACCTAAACCTGACCACCCCACTAAGCTTCTCAGCATGTCAGAGGACCTACTGATGCTACTCTGGGCCTCTGCTCTTCTGCTTTACTGATCTTGCCCTTTTGATCTGAAAAGTTTTGGGGCAGGCACCCCTGAACTCTGCTTCTGTGCAGGATGTGGCATGGCAGACACTCTTATTTCAGTTCCACCTCCTTGTTTCCTCTGGGTACTGCTGCAGTAATGTAAGACAAGATGGGCACAGGCATAGAAGCAGACCAGCAAAAATCATGGGAAAGAACTATAGTGGACCAACTCCTTTAAGTGCCAGGAATCTTCAGGTGTATTAAATATTCAACTCATTGTTGGTTTTACGGTCAGAAGCCAGTTTTGTCTTAATGAAAATGGAAAGTGATGAAGTTTAGGGGCAATGCAGATGGAGATTAATACACACTTTAAAAGAGGTTATTTAACAATTTTACTGCTTTCAAACTACAATGCTTTTTGATTTTGAACATTTTCAGGATTATTAGCTTTCATTCATAAGTTATTGCAGGAAGTGCATTGCAGAGCAAGGAGTGTATATGGATACTGAAAATCTCCATATAGTTAAAGAACATCACTTTGGAGGTAATGAGGACTGAGTCATCTTCGTGTACACCATGTCAAAATAAGAGTAATAAATATAGTCATAAAGCAAATCTCTGTGACTGAGTAATGAAGAAGCTGAAGAAGACCTAATAGCTGGAGTAATGATGGCTGGGAGGGCCATTTGTTAGGATAATGTGTGGTTTGCTTAACGAGGAATGGGCACAATAAAAGAGCTAAGATATTGCACTGTAGATTGTAAATCAAGACTGAGGAAATATGGTCAATGATGGCATGTAGGCAGATTTCAAGTAGCTTATGGTATATCTCAGTGCATCATAGAGAGGCCTATCAGAGCCAGCAAGGTGACAGGGTATCCCTCTTCTCAGAGCGTTAGCATCTGTGGCTTCTGCAAAGCATGACCGGCACACTTCATCTGCAGTGCAGGGAAGGGAAATGGACCTTGGCACACCGCACTTGAGAAGCTGTTGCAGATTGTCACAAGCTGCTGATGGGACAAAGACAAGTCTTTTCATGGAAGGGGATAAGTGGCCCTATGGGTGTAGCTGTTGGCACTCCCACGCTGAGAGAGGGTTACAAGCAAACAATAAATTTCCAGTTCTAAAATGCAAAATGGCTTTGGAAAAGTGGTACCTCATTCGCAGGCAGTTCAGTGAGAGTTCTGACATTAACCTCAAGACATTAAGCGTTTCTTCTACAGATATTTGTGAACTAAAAATGCTCAAATATTGAGCAATGGCTTGGCATGAATTTCATAATGCATCCATTGTTAATTAAATTATCTGCCTCAAACTTCTGTTAACAGAAGTGATGAACCATGCTGTAACTCCATCGGTAATTCTCCCTATGTGGATAAATAGTTTCCTTCTAGATTTCAATGAAGTCTTTATTTTGGACCCAAGATAAAAGTGTCATGGTGATTTAGTGATTATTCTCTGTTGGATATATTAATAAGTGGAATATTAGTTATTTCTGAAAGTGCTATAATTTAACCAACATGAAAAGCATAAGAACTTTTTAAATATCAATCATCAGTAAAAGGTTATAATTATCCATTAGTTATCACTCTACTGTCAAAAGTTACTACTGAAGGATATGAATGTTTGGGAACAGTCTATCTTGTCCAAAATGAATATACTCAGCTTTTCACACTGTGCAAGTTAAATATGACGTTAGAGATCAGTTTGAGCACGGCTGGACCATTCACAAGGGCCTAGGTTGCTGAAGGATCAAATGGTGGAGCAGATCATAGAATCATAGAGTCATAGAATCAACCAGGTTGGAAGAGACCTCCAAGAGCATCCAGTCCAACCTGTCATCCAACCCTATCCGGTCAACTAGACCATGGCACTAAGTGCCTCAGCCAGGCTTTTCTTGAACACCTTCAGGGACAGTGACTCCACCACCTACCTGGGCAGCCCATTCCAATGGCAAATCACTCTCTCTGGCAAGAATTTTTTCCTAGACCTCTCCCAGCACAACTTGAGACTGTGTCCCCTTGTTCTGTTGCTGATTGCCTGGCAGAAGAGACCAACCCCCACCTGGCTACAACCTCCCTTCAGGTAGTTGTGGACAGCAATGAGGTCAACAACCCCAGCTCCCTCAGCCTCTCCTCATAAGGTTTGTGTTCCAGCTTCGTTGCCGTTCTCTAGACATGTTCCAGTATCTCAACATCTCTCTTGAATTGAGGAGCCCAGAACTGGACACAGTACTCAAGGTGTGGCCTGACCAGTGTTGAGTACAGGGGAAGAATAACCTCCTTGTCCTACTGGCCACACTGTTCCTGATCATTATTTGCATTGAGTTCCTCTTAACATTTCTCAAACAGGATCTTGGTTACTAGTGAGCATTATCACAGGGAGCTGATGTGAGCATCTCCATAGCTCCATTCTTCATCCACACTCTCTAACAGCTTTGAAGGAATAATCACACCTGGGAGCATGGATTTGTGTGCACTATACACCAAACTACATACCCTTCAGTTGTGTGTGCTTGAACGTGGCTGTTAAGGAAACTGAAGATTTGCTGAGGTATCCGCGGGGCTAGGTGCTTAATGAACACAACTCTTAATAGGCCATAAATCCAAACAAGCTTTTCACCCCATGTAAGCAAGCAGCAGAGTTTGTGGGAAGCGAGAGCCTCCCTGAAAGCTACTGTTATGCAAATGTCATCACACCCAGGGCATACATTAATGCAGCCCTCCAATTGCAGTTTTCGGCTTTACGCAGAAAGCAGAATGAGATCAAAATGGGAAGGAATAATACTGGTTGATTTGAAAGATAAAGATTAATAAAAGAGCTCATTGTATGCTTTACACAGAAATTTCATGGTTATCTTGCTACCTTTTTTTTTTTTTTTTTAGTCCTTTTTAACTTTCTATACCAGAACTATGATTCATTCACACAAGAAGGTTATATGGGAGGCACAACTTTTTAGTTCATTCAGACTCTCCTATTCAAAGGAGAGAGGCTTTTATGAGATCCACCATTGTTTGGAGGGGGAATTAGTTTTATTAGCAATGTGTCATTCATAATGTGCCTTACACACCTACCAGCTTCTTCATTCTAGTTTGTTAGGGCTGGAGTGGCTTAGGATTCTCAGAGCGAATAAAACCCGTTGTATGTGTTCTGTACCCTCACCCTAGGGTGATATTTCTTCTGACCAAGGGCACAGAACCCTTTAAAAAAAGAAAGGGAGCAAAAAAGGAGCACAGAAAAAGAAGCAACTCTGTGCTTCCACAATGTCGGTATTACCAAGCAGTTTAACCTTAAAAGTCTTCCTGCCTCATCCTTTCCTGTGCCTTTTACATGTTGTTCTTTGCACTGCAGTAGCCCAGCAGCTTTCCCCACACCTTCTGTTCTTTGCTAAAAGCCAGATGCATGTTGCTAGAATCCATTCTCGTATTTGTCTGTTTGCTACAAAGTGAACCTTTATTGTTCACAAATCCTGGTAGGATCACATGCAGCATGGGTTATCTCCCTGGTCCCTGGCCAGCAGGCACAAGCAGCAGCAGCCAGCCTGCCTTGCTCCAGCTCCCAGACAGCTGGAGTGGGAGGACAAGAGGCCTGTTTCTCCTAGCAAAGGATGCTGCTGTCACATCACTGGTACCCAAAAATAGGCTGTATGGAGGATTTATAAATCTCAGCCTAAATAAGCAAGCCAGCCCTTGCTGCATCAGGGGCAAGTTTCTATCAGCACTCACATATAGATGACAGAGTTCTGTATTGCATGAAATATATATCAAGCATGTGTGATAATTTGGGGTTTATTCTCATAAATTAGAAGTCCAGGGAGAAATGTTAGGGATCATCTCTCTGACTGTCTGCATACTGCAGATTAGAAGTTTTCTTCAAATTAATTGGAGTCAGAGCATCTGCTCTGGGAAAAAAAAAATCAATTGATTTTGAAATTTGCAGTACAGCATCACAGAATTGGAAACATTCAAGTTGGAAAAGACCCTGAGGATCACCAAGTCCAACCGATAACCCTACTCTACAAGGTTCACCCCTAAACCATACCCTCAAGCATCACATCCAAACGACCTCTAAATATATCCAGGGTTGGTGATTCAACCACCTCCCTGGGCAGCCTATTCCAATGCCTGACTAAGCTTTCCATGAAAAAAATGTTTCCTAATGTCCAGTCTAAACCTACTCATTCATAGCTTGAGGCCATTCCCTCTTGTTCTATCACTATTTACCTGTGAGAAGAGACCAGCACCAACCTCTCCACAGTGTCCTTTCATGTAGCTGTAGACAGTGATGAGGTCTCCCCTCAGCCTCCTCTTTTTCAAACTAAACAGCCCCAGCTCCTTCAGTTGTTCTTCATATGATTTTTTCTCCAGACCCTTCACAAGCTTTGTCACCGTTCTCTGCACTTGTTCCAGTACCTCCACATCCCTCTTGTATGGAGGTGCCAAAAACTGAACACAATACGCGAGATGTGGCCTCACCAAGCACTACCTGAGACTGCATCCCCTTGTTCTGTTGCTGGTTGTCTGGCAGAAGAGACCAACCCCCACCTGGCTACAGCTTTCCTTCAGGTAGTTGTAGACAGCAATGAGGTCCCCCCTGAGCTTCCTCTTCTCCAGGCTAAACAACCCCAGCTCCCTCAGCCTCTCCTCATAGGGTTTACATTCCAGGCCTCTCACCAAGTTTGTTCCCCTTGTCTGGACACACTGCCAGTTCATGTTGAGCTTTTCATCACCCTAGACCCCCAGATCCTTTTCCTCAGGGCTGCTCTCAGCCATTCACCATCCAGCCTGCATTTGTGCTTGGGATTGCACTGACCCAGATGCAGGACCTTACACTTGGCCTTGTTGAATGTCATGAGGTTGACCTGGGTCCATCTCTCCAGCCTGTCCAGGTCCCTCTGGATGGCATCCCTGCCCTCTAGCAAGTCAACTGTGCCACACAGCTTGGTGTCATCTGCAAACTTGCTGAGAGTGCACTTGATTCCTCTGTCCATATTGCTGTTAACAAAGACGTTAAACAGCACTGGTCCCAGCACTGACTCCTGAGGGATGCCACTTGTCACTGGTCTCCAGGTGGACATTGTGCCATTGATCACCACTCTCTGCGTGTGACTATCCAGCCAATTCCTTATCCAGCAGTGCTCAGAGTCAAATGCTTTACTCAGGTCCAGGTAGATGATGTCAGTTGCCCTTCCCTTGTCCACTGTTGCTGTGACTTCATAATAAAAAAGCCAGGCACGATTTGCCCTTGGTGAAGCCATTGCTGGTTACCACCAATCACCTCTGCTTTGTTTTCCATTTGTCTGAGCAGAGCCTTCAGGAGGATCTGCTCCGTGATCTTGCCAGGTACAGAGGTGAGGCTCACTGGTCTGTAGTTCCCAGGTTCATCCTTTTTTTTCACTTCTTGAAGATGAGCCTCATGTTTGCCCTTTTCCAGTCAGCAGGAACTTCACCAGTCTGCCAGAACCAATCAAATATGATGGACAGTGGTTTAGCAACTTTATCTGCCAGTTCCCTCAGGACTCGTGGGTGGATCTCATCAGGCTCCATGGACTTGTGCATGCTCAGATTCCTTAGGTGCTCACAAACATGATCTTCAATTATAGTGGGCAGATCTTCCTTCTCCCAGTTCTTACTTTTGCCCTCTAGGACTTGGACATTGTGATTGGAGCCCTTGCCATTGAAAACTGAGGCAAAGAAGTCATTGAGCACCTCAGCCTTACCCATACCCTTTGTCACCAGCTCCCTGTTTGCCTTCTGGAAGTGTTTCACATTCTCCTTAGTCCTCCTTTTCTCATTAATATACCTGAAGTAGTTCTTCATGTTCCCCTTAATGTCCCTAGCCAGATTTAATTCTAGCTGTGCTTTAGCTTTCTTAACCTGAGGTCTGGTTGCATGAACAATTTCTTTGTATTGGTCCCAGGTCACTTGTCCTTTCTTCCACTCTCTGTAGTCTTTCTTCTTGCATCTAAGTGTGTCCAGGAGCTTTCTATTCACTTTACCTGTAGACTTCTACTCAAAGCTGCTAGAGATGGTGATGCCATCACCTTGCTTAGGTAAGTAGGCAGCTAGGAGATGAAAAATTGCCCTGTGATGACCCTGTGAGAGACCTCTCTAACTAGTATTTTTCTCATCTCCCAGGTTTTCTCCTCTTTATTTGTTTTAGACTTTATATTCTTCATGGCATCATACTGGATGTGGACAGAAGCTCATACAACAGAACTCTGCATTGTTGTGTCAGAAGCAAGGATCAAGCTCAGTTTCAAAACATATTACACAACTGCTGGTGAAATACTAGGTCTGAAATTATCTTAGCTACAGCTTCTTTCCTTAAGGCCTTTTGCTAAACATTACACTCATCCAATTATAGAACAAGGCATCTTCCCTTCACCACACATAACACTGTCCACAGCGAACAGCCATGTTGCTCAGTCTCCAGTGCATGCACCACCACTGGTGAGTCAGTGGGTTCAGTGTAAGCTGAGCTAGCTGTACCTTCCTACCACATTGTACCCAAACATGGATGTTGAGTTGGCCTCTCTTGTAGGCCACGTGGGAGAGGGAGAGACACCGAGCTCGCACCAATGTGGTGCACAAAGGTCAGTCGGTTTATTGAAGCTAAGCATGATACCTATAGTGGAGTTTGGTAGAGGGGCCTGTACTTTTGATAGGCTTACATAGCAGAGATGGGCTGCCCACATCCACAGAGGCAGACCTGACCAACTATCCCCCCTAATCCCCCTTTTGGGCAGCTTAGCCACAACATTGCTTGTTCCCAGGGCTAACCAGCCTCTCTTCTCACAGCTCAGCTACAGATAGCAGCTTCTCTGCCAGCCTCCCAAGGCCACCCCTCTGCAGCTGTGCCTCCTTATCAGTTCAGTTACTCAATCCTGCTTACTCTCCTTATTTTCTCAGACTATTCAGTTCTGCCCAAACTCTGGCACATGGACATTTGAAGAATGGTGATCTGATCCTTCAGCTGCTTTGAAACTTCCAGAGTCTAACAAGCTTTGACTGCTACAACTCAGAGCAAGAAATTATGAAACTTCTTTTGTTTGTGTCTCCAAGAACAAGGATTTATTATAATGCAGAAGTGTTACATTTTTCAAATACTCTCCTCCCAACTTTCCCACGGAAGGAGGTTGCATTTCTGTGTGCTTTGTTTCTACATTTTGTTCCAAAAGAGGCTTGACTGTTGGGACACAAAGGATGCTGTGAGGGCACAACACTGCCCACCAGAGGTTGGCTTGTGGATGTCACCAGGGTGGTGGGTGTCATAGCTTTACAAATCCAAAAGAAGGAGGGGCCCAGCTAATCACATGCTAGAAGGCTTAAAATCAGGCACCAGTTATAACTTGCTTGTTAATTCACATTCTCAGAGTAAAGTCCTTTTATCTGGATGAGCTGTCCTTAACTGCTCCACTTCACAGAACTGAGAGTCGAGCAGCTCTCCCCGCTGGCAAGGCACTGACATAGGCTCACAAGCTTTCATGTGCTTCAGATCATCTTTCATTTATTCTCACTTGGCTGGTCTGAGCTATCTGCTCCAGGTGAGGGCCAAGAGTAATGCAAGCATCTGACAATCTGCTTCCCACATGGTGAGACTACATCTCTCTCTGCAGGCTCTTTAAAGGAGCTCTGAGCAATAAAGCTGAAATGAAATAGGCACTGCTGAAACTGCTTTCCTTTGTCTTTGCTTTCCAGTGTTCCTAGATTTTCCAGTTTTGAGTTACCTCTTGAAAAAACACTCCAGCCCTCAAAGATGAAAGTTAGCACCATTGCTTGGATCCCTTGACAAACAGAGCAGCAACAAACCAACCCCTATGGTCTCACCACAGTCCTCTAAGTATCTTACTTGGTTTGAGTGGAGCACTCACCATCTCTTGTGGTCATGACGTGGAACCTTTTGGAACACAAGGTGTCCCACCTCAACATGAAGAGAAATTTCTCTATGGTAAGGGTGACAGAGTATGGGAACAGGCTTCCCAGAGAGGAATCTCTGGAGAATTTAAAAAATTGCCTGGATGCATTTTTGTGTGGCCTGCCCTAGGTGATCTTGTTTTGGCAGGGGGGTTGGACTGCATGATCTCTAGAGGTCCTTTCCAACTGTGATTCTGTGACTCTGTGGTTAGCCAGGGAGGTGGCAAGCTTGGCTTCCACAACAAGTCTTCATCCTGAAGCACTAGAAGAAACTGAACACAAGCCAATGCATAAGAACTCCTTCATTTGTTGCAGTGATTAATCAACTGTGAAGGATGTTTCTGTGGTGATAGCACCACGCAAAATTAGGAGCAGGAGCTTGAGACAGGTTTAAAATGATGAGGAAGAAACTATAACTGTCCAAACAGAGCTGTTTGGCCCCATTGCAAGATGTGAGAGAGCTTTGCTGCTTCTGTTCTTCCCTCACTTTTTGGCCCCAGTGCAGGAGGTGAGAGAGTTTTGCTGCTTCTGTTCTTCCCTCAGTTTTGACTGTACTGAAGCCTGGAATTACATACTGGGCATAAACAGCAACTATTTTTTTAAATGCCTGTCTGAGTCTGCATCCAGCCACTTATCTCTGTCCCAAGGCCTCCTAGTTACAATTTTTTTCCTGTCGTGGGAAAGCTGATACAAATGAACTGCTGCTGAGTGGATAATGGCAGATGTATTTCCCTCTGAGCTATTGGCAGACGAATTATCACTTGACCCAAAGTACCTGAAAAGATCACGCCAAGTTTTCTCCTTCCTTGCATATGGATGCAACCACTTGGTTGCAAAAAAAATTAATCAATCAAGGCAGCAGCAGCACAAAACATCCCATGTGAGATCCCATGGAAGGGAGAGTCTGTGGGAATCTCTGCTTTTTCAATATTGTGGCTACACCAAATGCAAAACTTCATTTTGGATCCACCCCAGATCAAAATATGGCTGAATTCTGGACAAATAGAAAGGACTTTTTGAATGAAGTTAAGTATAATGCTCGACCTCCACAAGGTTTTCTAAATTAATATTGTCTTCATCAGAGCAACGGGTTGGGCTCAAGTTGTGTCAGGGGAGGTTTAGGTTGGATGAATCATAGAGTCATAGAACCAACCAGGTTGGAAGAGACCTCCAAGAGCATCCAGTCCAACCTATCACCCAGCCCTAGACAATCAACTAGACCATGGCACTAAGTGCCTCAGCCAGTCTTCTCTTGAGCACCTCCAGAGATGGCAACTCCACCACCTCCCTGGGCAGCCCATTCCAATGCCAATCACTCTCTCTGTAAAGAACTTCCCCTAACATCCAGCCTAGACCTCCGCCAGAACAACTTGAGACTGTATCCCCTTGTTCTGTTGCTGGCTGCCTAGGAGAAGAGACCAAACCCCACTTGACTGCAACCTCCCTTCAGGGAGTTGTAGACAGCAATGAGGTCACCCCTGAGCCTCTTCTTCTCCAGACTAAACAACCCCAGCTCCCTCAGCCTCTCCTCATAGGCTTTGTGTTCCAGGCCCCTCACCAGCTTTGTTGCCCTTCTCTGGACACATTCCAGCACCTCAACATCTCTCTTGAGTTGAGGAGCCCAGAACTGGACACAGTATTCAAGGTGTGGCCTGACCAGTGCTGAGTACAGGGGCAGAATAACCTCCCTTGTCCTACTGACCACACTGTTCCTGATCCAGGCCAGGATGCCTGTGGCCACCTGGGCACACTGCTGGCTCATCTTTAGCCTACTATCCACCAGTACCCCCAGGTCGCTTTCTCCCTGGCTGCTCTCCAGCCACTCTGTCCCCAGCCTGTAGTGCTGCTTGGGGTTGTTGTGGCCAAAGTGTAGAACCTTGCACTTGGCCTTGTTCAATCTCATCCCATTGGCCTCTGCCCACCCGTCCAGCCTGTCAAGGTCCTTCTGCAGTGCTCTCCTACCCTCCAACAGATCAACACCTGCTGATGTTGGGAGGAAGTACTGAGCGGGTGGTCAGGCACTGGAACAGGCTGCCCAGGGAGGTGGTGGAGTTGCCATTCCTGGAGGTGTTTAAAAAAAGAGTGGATGTGGCACTTGAGGCTATGGTCCAGTGATTAAGGATGCTGGGATGAAGGTTGGACTGGATGATCCAGGTGGTCCTTTCCAACCATAGCGACTCATAGTGATTAGATGTTGTGCTGAGGGCTTTGGTTTAGTCAAGGACTTGTCAGTGTGAAACTAATGATTGGACTCGATGGTCTTGAAGGTCTTTTCCAACCTAAGAAATTCTGTGATTCTGGGCTTGCAACATGAGGAAATAGTGATATAGTGTTGTATTCAGTGGTGTGGTTGAAATGGTAGGAGAATGCAGGTAGATCAAATTCTGACCTGGATAAAATATAATACGAGAAGGAAATTCACATCATGTCACATCTCAAAAGCATATCATAGCCAACAGGAGTGAGCCCTATCCTGCATAGTTTTCTGACTGAAGGTTACACAAATTTTCTCAAGTTCTCTCTCATGCTGTGGATATTTCCCAGAATTCACAGATAATTCAGTCTGGCTGAAATGACATTTTTCATTGCCAAAATATCTCCTTCCAGGCAAAGACATAATTCAGAAATGATACCAAATATGAAGGAGAAGCTTGCCTGACTCTGCCATACAGAGGCAATAGAGCCCATAAAATGACCCCAGGAGGATGTGATTTGTGCCTTCTTCCAGCCTTTGGATGTGATTAGCCATTGTCAGTCCTATAGTGTATTCATCTCAGAACTGCAGAACCTCTTTGTAACAAAGACAAATGTATATTGTATTTCTCCAACTAAAAAGAGATGAAGTTGGCAATTCATAATGTTGAATTGCAGCTTCAGCTGAGTTTGGTGGTTTGCAGAGCTTAATCCCCTTTATTTCAAGTTTTATTCCCTGTGTCTTCTTCATTCTGAGTACATTTTTCAAATGACCCTCAGATGATGGGGAATCATTTTCAGCTTTTGACAGATTTGATCTCTTATCATTTTTTGAACTAAGGATTCAGAGATGTAATTATTTTAATGCCTCTTAATTTGCAAATTAAACTTGTATTTATTTTATCACTGAAAGTACTAATGAGTTCCTCAGAGGGAAAGCTCTGCAGTGAAATAACAGAAAAGTACAGTAAGAACACAGACTTTGAGCTGGTTTGGGAGGAGCTGTCTTTGAGCCAACTCTAAGATCAAGATTGTTGCCGTGTTCATTTTTGGAAGCCTCCTCCATTGATTTTTCATTTGTGTATTCATTAGACTGAAAGCCCACAAAGTGCAGTTGGTAATTACCATCAATGGTCTGGTTTTGAATTCTTTTCTCTTTCAGACTAAGTTGATAATTCAGCGAAGTATCTGAATGGCTGAGGCTGCTTAATACCAGCCTGCTGCATTGCCTTTCATTTCTTCTTTTGAAGGCCTTTGTGAAGCAAAGTACAGGCACAAGCACAGATTGTCCTTAGCTTTTCTTGATGGTGAGATGCCAGCTTCTCCATTGGTGTTTATCATATTTTTGCTGTGGGGCATTTGGGCACAACAGAGTTGCCTTAACAGAATTGAATGGCCTTATATTTTACACCAAAGCGACCTGAAAACAGTTGATTCAGGCAGCAGATTAAAATGGTCCTTCCTGTCTGTGATTTAGGCAAGATTTCTGTTGTTTGATATGTAAGGAAAGGGATGTGGCAGACAAGGCTTTGTTATGAGGGTTCCTGTAGCCTGACAAGAGGCCTCTCTCTGCAAGAAGAAGTGAAAGCTGAGACAAAGTTATTTTAATGTCATGGCTTGCAGGTTTTTAATCACTGTTGACTGGCAGTAATAGCTTATGCTGACAGTTGTCTGTTTCCTTTGGGGTTTTAATGATAGGGAGTCCCAGATATGTAGCAAAGGGTTTTGTGACAGAAGTGACACGAATATAACCTGGTCTTCACCGTCACCCGAGAGATGGCTTCACAAAGAATGACTCTACGACTGAATGAGGTTCAGTCCAGTGCTATACTCAAACAGTGATAGCTGTGACTGCTCTCTAGGCACATCTCAAAGACAGCTGATCCTCCATTTACATCAAAGTAAAGACCTCAGAGACCGCAGATTCTCTCCAGGCTCTGTGGCTCCAGAACAGAAGCGAAGCTTTGACTGCTGGAGATGCCCTCTCTCCAAGGTTCATGATGGCTGAAGCCACCTTCCAGCCCCTCCTCAAGGTGGCATGACGTTTCTGATCATGTTCCAGTTCAAGTGCTCATATTTTGGCTGGAGGTCACTGATCTTCCTGGGATTTTTTTTGTTTGGTTTTTTTTTCCTCCTCTCCTCAGACACTCCAGATGCAGCTTTCAAACTGTAACTGGGCCCTCATCTACCCCCACCGTGGTGGCTGCTTCATGTGGATGGGCGAAATAGTTTCTGAACACAGGGAGCACTGAAGGATGCTCCTGGTTGAGACTTGACAAGTCTGTTCTTAGTGTGCTCTGCCATGTCATTACCCCTATTTGGTATTTCTTTACACCACTAGTTGAAAGTTTTGTAGAATTAAAATAAAATTGGCTTGCTAATGAAAATCAGAAAGATGTGAGAACTGTGACCTTGATAAACTTTTCCATTTAAAAACATTTCTGGTACAGTATATTTATGCCTAGCTGCAAGGAGTGCCTAGGGAAGGGTGCTATGAAACTGCCGGGCATCAGCAACCAGATAAACCAACGTTTTGTGCTTATGTAACCTGCAACATTTAATGATCACAAAACACCTCAAATTTCCAGCTATGGTGAATTGAGAGAGAAAGGGGACAGTTCCAGGTCCTCTGATCATGTGACAAAAAATAGTCACAATATTTGTTGTATTTTCTTATTCACGCTTTAAATTTGCATGGTTGGGTTTTTTCCCCCCCCCCAAACAATATGATAATTTAGGCAGATTTCTGTGCTGGCAGACACAACACTGAAATTACAGAGGAATTTATGCTACTTCTTATGTATAAGAGGTATTCTGCCTGAACATGTCAATAGTTATTTTTAATGTCTCAGCTCTGACACAGCATTCATCAAAAGACAACTCCTGCAGCATACTCAGCACCCACGCTCCCCACCCTGGCTCTGGGTACTGATGGAGGTGTGGATGCCACAATAATCAGTGTTAGGTCACCCATGGGTCCTTGCGGCTCCTCAGCTGTTCCAGTCCCAGTGCCATGGCCCCAGGCACCAGCTGGAGCAAGAAGAGAAACAGTCTGTGACCCTCATTGCAGTGAGGTCAGTCATGGCAGGTTAGAAGAGCGTAACTTTGGGCTTACAGTATTGCCCAAATTTGTGAATATTACAAAGTTTCATTCTTCTCTTGATGGGCACATTATGGTCAGATTAGTTATTTTTGTCCCAAATGGAAATGAAATTTCATGAAGCATTGTCTTTTGGTAGCCTGGTAATTCTTCCAGCATGGGTCATTACCAAATCACTGCATTGCCATCAACACGTCTGAGATATTTCACTTGCTGCAGTTACATTTCTCTTGAGCCCTGACTGAGCGTGTGTCTGTGTGTGTGCCAGATAACTGAAGATGCGCCTGGAGGTTTGCTTTAAGAGCAGAGTTAAGTCATATTGTGTAGGCTGAGGTGCTCTCGCTTCTGCATACTATTGCTCATGCCTTACAGTCCTTGGAGTCACCTTGCTGCCTTACTCTACAGATTTTTTTAAGTGCTGCAGTGCTGTTTGTTACTAACTGGAGTGCAAGACTGAAGACTGCTCTAAGGAGGAGGTTGTTTCAGCTCTGGGAGGCACCACCCAGAACCTATTAAGATTTTGCTTCTGGTCTCTTGTCTCTGACTGTAGTTATGCAGAGAGGAGCTGTTTACTTATTTTGCATGGCTCCCAAATGTCACTTAAGGGTTTATTATTAACAGGAGGGTTACTACCTCCCAAATTTCTAATTAAGGTCTTCCCTTCAGTCTATTAGCAGTGCTTTTGTGGACATATTCTTTAATTAGTTCTGACTTTCTGACTCCAGTGCGAAATAGTTTTTAACTACCGTCTGCAATGCCCACGAGTGGTGAGTCAACCTATTAAAAATTAAAAATCAATTTTAGTTTCACCAAATGAACTGAGTGCTATTTCATCTTATTTTCACTACCAGCGTCTGAGAGTCTGTGTGGTGACAAGAGCTTTACAAGTGGAGACAGCCAACTTGCTGAGCCCTGGGCAAGAGAGAGGTTGTGCCTTCCTTGTCCTGACAGAGCCTTATCCCAAGCCAAGGAGGGGATGTGCAGTAGAAGGAGATCCAACATGGGCATCGTGCACTTTGGTAGGGTGGGGATGCTGAAGGGTTAGATGTCTGTCCTGACATGGGTGCTGACCTGGGCCAATCCACTAATGGCTCAAGGGGAAGGAGACCCCAGAGTCTCCCCCTCTCAGCTATGCTGCCCTGCAGAAGTATTATGTCTTGGCCACAACAACCCCATGCAAAGATACAGGCTGGGGTCGGAGTGGCTGGAGAGCAGCCAAACAGAAAGGGATCTGGGGGTGCTGATCGATACCCGCCTGAACATGAGCCAGCAGTGTGCCCAGGTGGCCAAGAGAGCCAATGGCATCCTGGCTGCATCAGGAATGGTGTGGCCAGCAGGAGCAGGGAGGTCATTCTGCCCCTGTACTCTGCACTGGTTAGACCACACCTTGAGTACTGTGTCCAGTTCTGGGCCCCCCAGTTTAAGAGGGACATTGAGATGCTTGAACGTGTCCAGAGAAGGGCAACGAGGCTGGTGAGAGGCCTCGAGCACAGCCCTACGAGGAGAGGCTGAGGGAGCTGGGATTGTTTAGCCTGGAGAAGAGGAGGCTCAGGGGAGACCTTATTGCTGTCTACAACTACCTGAGGGGTGGTTGTAGCCAGGAGGAGGTTGCTCTCTTCTCTCAGGCAGCCAGCACCAGAACAAGAGGACACAGCCTCAAGCTACGCCAGGGGAAATTTAGGCTTGAGGTGAGGAGAAAGTTCTTCACTGAGAGAGTCATTGGACACTGGAATGGGCTGCCCAGGGAGGTGGTGGAGTTGCCGTCCCTGGAGCTGTTCAAGGCAGGATTGGACGTGGCACTTGGTGCCATGGTCTAGCCTTGAGCTCTGTGGTAATAGCTTGGACTTGATCATCTATGAGGTCTCTTCCAACCTTGGTAATACTGTGATACTGTGTGATACTGTGATGTTTTTCACAGCTATGGGAATAACTTGCCTTAGGGACTTTAGGCAGCAAAACCCTCAAGACAATGGCTCACCCTAAGTTCAGGCCTTTGAGTGCACATCCATGCCCTCAGCACCTGGACATCCAGCCTGGGCTGAGCGCATGTTATGGTTCCTATCCCGGGTGTGGCAGAAGTGTGGGATCACACTGCATCAAATCCCAGCTAATGACTGCCAGCTACAAAAAGCCATTCCTGCTCTCTACTCCACCTTTGGGTGATGCCCTTACACCCCGTCAGGGAGCTAAACTGGCAGGAAAACTCTGTGCTGGCCGAGTTAAGGACACAACTGAGCCTGGGCCAGGGCAAGAAGAGGAACCTAGGGCCAGGGAGGACCACCATCATCCCTTCCAGTGGCTGTTAGCATTTAATCAGCTGTAATGGTGGACACCAAGAGTGTCCAAAGAGGCTGCAGAGAGAAAGAACAAGGAAGAGGATGGCTCCCCTAGCACATATGTGGAGGTTCACATCTAAATTTGGAGCCCTCACATCAGAGAAACAAAATCATGTCTGCACCCTTTATTCATGCTGCCGCAATTGGCTGCACGCGGGTTCAGTAATCTGCTCAGAGCTACTTGCAAGATCAAGACCTTTGTAGCCTGTTTGGGCCAAAGTTGGTCTCTTTTTATAACATGCTTCACATCCCTGTAGCTGTTATGACAGAGAAAATTATTCCAGCCCACTGAAATGTTCATGTGAAAACTTTGTTGGCTCAGTCTTGGTGTTCACTTTTGTGCTCAGGCTTGATTTTCTAAGTGCATGCATAATTATTAATGCATTCAGTAAGAGCATTTCCCACGGTGTTAAACAACTCTAGCCAGATATCAGTACAGAGGGGCAATCCAAGCAGTGCACACAAAAGGTGCAAAAACATCTCTAAAGAACAGGTCAAGAGGAGTCTAAGGGTGATAAAGCTGGTGAAAGGTCTGGAGCACATACCCCATGAGGAGAGGCTGAGGGAGCTGGGATTGTTTAGTCTGGAGAAGAGGAGGCTCAGGAGTGACCTCATTGATGTCTATAACTATCTGAAGGGAGGCTGTAGCCAGGTGGGGGTTGGTCTCTTCTGCCAGGCAACCAGCAACAGAACAAGGGGACACTGTCTCAAGTTGTGCCAGGGGAGGTCTAGGCTGGATGTTAGGAGGAAGTTCTTGCCAGAGAGAGTGATTGGCATTGGAATGGGCTGCCCAGGGAGGTGGTGGAGTCGTCATCCCTGGAGGTGTTCAAGAAAAACCTGGCTGAGGCACTTAGTGCCATGGTCTAGTTGATTGGCTACAGCTGGGTGGTAGGTTGGACTGGATGCTCTTGGAGTTCTCTTCCAACCTGGCTGATTCTGTGATTCCAAAGCCTCTTTGGAAAGAGATTCATTAGTCATTTGGGGCTTATGTTATTAAATTTAAACCACCACAGTCCTTGCTGATTCTGTGTTAACTGGAACTAAGAGTAACTGTTCGTAGTTTGAAATATAAGGACTGTGTTGTGTGTGTCACTGAAAACATGCTAGAGCGTATCAGAAGCTCTTTGAAAGTGGTAAATGATCCACAAACAACTGACACTCTATGGAAAGCTTTTATACCTGACTAGGTAGCCCTCTGCAAGCAGAACAAAAAGTGGTGGTCTAAATTGGGCAATATTCCCTAAGTATTTTTGCTTTCAACAAGTAGCGCCTGAGTGCTCAAAATTATGCAGTTCAAACTTACGAGCTGCTGAGAGAGAAAGTTTCATTCCAGTGTCTTTACTGTAATTGTGGCCAAATGCATCTTCTTGACTCAAGGCAATCAATTAAGGAGGACTTTCAGAGCTCAATTAATGAATTGAAAGAGAATATAAAGAGTTTAAACACATTTGACATTGAACAGTGTTTTGGGTGAAAGTGTCTGAAGCTGAGGATGACTGGGTACAAGCGAAAAATACATACTGCAAGCATAATTGAACAGCAGGACAAGCTTCCCCAGCAGGTAGTGCAGTCTCTATCCATGGGGGCTTCCCAACACTTAACAGCATAGCACTGACTTGAAAGCAGAGCTGACCTTGGACTGAACAGGAGGTTGGACTAGAGACCTCCAGACATCCCTTCCTACCTGAGCAATTTAGCTTTTCAGAGCAGATGGATCTACAACAGCCTGAATTGGAAGCAGCCTGATAGTGAAAACTCGAATCTGTAACATCTGACAATACCACTTTGGAGTTTGCCAAATCTGGCTGCCTCAGAGCAACTCAGAGCTCTTATCACCAGAGCAGAGGAGCTTCACCTCTCACCAAGCTAGGATCTGTGCATGCCAGGAGAACAAACTGCCTGACTACAGTGCCTGTGAGCTGCATTGCTCCTGTCCCCCTGTATAAGATGATGACCCTGTAACCAAAAGGGCTGCTCATGGAGTCTATTTACCTTCCTGCAGTGGTGAGGAAGAGACTCCAGGAGGGGTACAGAAACAGAGAAGAGGGCTGAGAGGGCTGTGCTAGTGTCTGCAGCTCTATGGAAGCCATCTCGCTTGAACGAAGGACCCAGACCTGGACTCAGGACCTCTCATTTTGGCTCTAGATTTGCTGCTTTTGCCTTGGTTTGGTTTCATGGTCCAACACCTGCACTATGGAAGTCTCTCCAAAGAATTATTGGCACAGAGGAGCCCACACAGCAGACAGCAACTAGGGATCACCCTTGATGACTGGGTCCTCAAGGCCCTCTGTCTTCCTCACTCCAAAGGGACAGTGTTTCCACACATCCAGAGATGCCTGACATAATTCATCATCAGAAAGTTATTCATGGACCACTGCTTTCTTGTACCTTCTTGGCATTCTCAGGTGGGTTCCAGGGATTGGAGGGGGGATTCTGTTCAGATCCTGTGCAACTCCTCTATTCTTTGACACTGGTGAATAGCCACAAGGCATGCTGGTCGTATGGACCCAGACACATTTTGTTGCCCAGTGCATGAGACAGATGACCACCGACAGACATACCAGTGGGCACCAGCATTGTTGCAGCCAGGACTTGGCTTGGCACACATTAAACAAGCACTTGAGAGGAATGGGAAAAACCTACCCAGCACCTCACTTGCCACCCACCAGCCACTTAGCTCAGCTCTGCAGGTGTTTAGTCAAGCATAGGTCACTGGGAAGGTTTTATTGTGTCTCAAAAAAGACAGCCTAATTTCGTTGTGTCTCAAGCAGAACATCCCACCCGTTCTGCAAATCCTTTGGTGGCATTAGTCATTTCTGACTACCAGCAATGTTTTTCCAGGCCTCCTTTCACAGTTCGTAACTAGGAGAAAAAAAAATATGCCATAACAAAACCAGTTTGTGCATCTAAATCATAAACATCAGCATTGTGTTATGCTAACAGCTATGATCTTTGTTTGCAGGATATTTAATCAATTTGGATGCTTTCAGGTATATGTTAGGCAGCCTGGCTTGCTATAGCTTACCTCCCAGTTCTGGTTGCCATGGCATAACAGTGACTTATCTTTTAGCTAAATATAAACCTTTGGCAACAAATGCATTAGCCACAGAATAACACCCCAGAAAACCCCTAAAAGAACCAAAACACCATGAAATTAAAGCACCTGTCTATGCACCAATTCACATTACCTTGTGCTGCTGTTTGGCCATCAGTTGTACAAGGCCCTGAACAGGCACATTCTACCTTCCCTTTCTACTATATATACACTTTGAAATTTTGCCTAATGAAAGGCAGATAAATGGATAAGACTGCAAATATAGTTTAAACGGCATTAAAATCAAGTGTTGTAAGGCAGGCTGACTGTCCTTCTGTTGGGCACAAGTGCCTATCCTCAAAGCCTCTGTAGATCTCAGCCTCTGTTGCAAGAAAGCTTTTTTTTTTCCCTTTTGGTATGAATTCAAGTATGGGAGGAAAAAAAACCCTCCTTCCTCAGAGAGGCCAGTGGCAGAGAAAGTTGAGGCACCAGATGCTCCTTCCCCAGACTGGAAGCCAGGCTCAGCCCCACATCTGCCCAGCAATGTAGCATCTTTGCAGGCTGGCAATGGGATAGAGGAAGTCCTATGGCAGCCCACAGTACTTCATCCCTCCTGGGGAAAAGGTTTCTCATTCATAGCTGTATATTTTGATCAAAAATAAAGTGGTATGTCAGGTATATAACAATAAAATGAAATTAATGGATATGGACAGAGGAACAAGTCACATACAAGCATCTCCACATGATTTGAAGTGTTAATACAGAGGCATGGCAGGCTACAGCAACTGCTCACAAAAACCGGTGCTGTTAGGTTCAGGGAGGTGTTTTCTTTCACTTTTGATTAAAAAACAATATTCCTTACAGTTTTACTGTGGGCACCCTGCAACAGGAAGAGGACAAGTCTGGCCAGGTTTGTCCTGCCCTACCCTGGTGCCTCTTAGCCCAGATGAGTTGGTAACCTCCCTGCAGAGCTCTGGAAAGAAATGCTTCAGCCACACAAATCCTAGCGTGCCTGCACAAGAGCATGGAGGAGAACATGCAGCTTGCTCTGCTCCTAGCTACCAAACCAACTGTCAGCCAGCTCCAGTGAACACAGAGCAAAATAGTAGCGTGGGCATTTTTCAGGTTCAAGGCCGGAATGAATGGGTTGTTGAGCAAGCTGCTCTAATAGAAAGTGTCCTTGCCCATGGCAGAGGGACTGGATCTAGATGACCATAGAGGCCACTCACAACCCAAACCATTCCATGATTCTGTGATTTCTGAATTTTGATTAGAGAAACAAGATCAAAGCAAAGCAACAACTTCTCTCCATGGGTTTGTGGAAGATGACTGGGCTCTTACTTGGACAGTGTGTGTTTGCAAGTCCAAAAATTTGCTGGTCCTCATGCTCCTATTTTAGACAGCCTGTGAGGCTGATCCTTGTAGGGATCCCTGCCTGGTTTTATAAACACAGTCATTAAATAGAGGCAGGAGAGGAGGTACTCCTGCCCCCAAGGGCAGCTGGGATTGCCTGGTTCCTGTCCATGCACCGAAGGTCCCTAGCCTTGCTGTCATCAGCACCCTGCTGACAACAATATATACATAGATATATATACACACACACACAAGTATACCTATAATGTTCCTGCCCTCTCTTGTAGGTGCTTCTGTAGCAGAAAAGTTAATGGCTTTGTGAATGCTTGCTTGTGAATCTGCTTCATCAGCTCCCATGGTGACAGCCAGCATAACCTGGCAGGTTTGAGGCACGAAAAGCTCTGTCCTCTGAGGCATGTGTGTTGAGGCTGGGAAACTCAGAGTGTCTCCCAGCCTGCAGCAGAGGCGTATGCTTTCAACGTGCTTGTGATGGGTGCCCAGTCCCTCTCTGACAAAAGCAGATGGAGCATGGGAGTTTTCTGTACCTGGCAGCTCTTTTAATCTGAGAAGTGCCCTGGGGCGCACCACTGGTGTGAGATGCTAGGGCAGTGGCTAACCAACCTGGCTGGCTCACCAGCTGAACTCTTTATTTTACCTGTTGCTGATGCCAGCATGTTAATAAAAATTGCAACCCCTACATGTGAGGAGAGGGAAACGTTGCCAGAACAGAGCTGGCCTGAAATTCCATCCCAAATTTATACCTTGTGTCAAGAGAAGCACCACCAGTCATCCTGGAACCTGGAGCTCTGGAAAGGCCCTTCAGAGACACATTTGCTGTTCTTTCCTCCCCTGGCCCTCAGGCTTTGATGAATAGCCAAAGTTCAAAACCATCTCCTGTTCTCACTACTGACAGGAGCTGCCACAAAGAAACCAATCTCGTTACTGCTGTTGAGGGGGTTTTTGAGCATTGCTTTTTCATAGTTACACTGACCACCCTCCTCTTTCTCATGTCTTACCACCACAAGTTTGAAAAAATGGAAGATACAGCAGATGCTTTCCATGTGAGTTGTGCTGACAGGCTTTCAGTGGAGAGACCCATGAGCTGAGCCAGGATGACAGAGATGGATCTTGAATACAGGGAGCCTTACTGCATTTCTTCTGCCAGATCCATGCCAATGTATCACCAGCTCTTGGAGAGATAAGCCCTTCCACACAGCCTTTTCCTTCTCTGGGATGCAGGGAGGGTAAGAAGAAGGCAAGTTTATCTGCAGGTCCCAGGAAGCAGCAGAGGGGCTGTGGGTTCACAGCTGCCTCTCTGCTGAGAGCCTGGCTCATGAAGAGAGAGGGCACCAGCCCAATTGCAGGGAAATTTCTGGCAGGGCTTGTTAATCTTGCAATTGTTTTGGAGAGAGACAACAAAAAAATAGAGATCCATTTTTTTGCCTGTAGTCAGCAAAGCTGTTTGTGCTATGCTGCTTTGCTGCTCCACTTGAGCATCTGTTTTCCTTTAGAGCTTTCATTCTTTTCCTTTTGTTTCACAAGGTCAGTCTGCAATTTACCAAGAGCTTTAAAATACCTATTGCCTTATTTAATATTGTTTTTTTCAGAGCATCTTCCCTATCTTTTATTGTGCTACTCCCTTTGCTCATCGTATCTGTATTTTCTTCTGGAGTTACGAAAGTCCCCTTGCCCCTTGAAAATACTTACTCCTAGCTCACCATCTTGGAAAACAACTGTTTTTCAGAACTGCTTTTAATAGGTGAGGTAATTTCCCTTCACAGTGCCTCAAACCTGTGTTTCTGAGAACAAAAGTCCTGTTGATTATCAGCATTGTCATTGTTTGGGCTTTATTTATATTGCTTCTTTCTACATTTCCTCACAAAGAGAGGCTAAATCCATTCTGATGCACTGCCTGTCATTACTGTCAATTATCTGACACTGTCACTAGTTTCACTGAAGCCAGATTTCTCTGCATTCAGCTAAATGTGAGTATGTGTGTTTGTAGGCTTGGGAACCAGGGCAGGGGGTGGTGGAAAAAAGACATTATCCAAAAACTTCTGATAATTTATGGGTACAAACTTACACTCCACTAATATAATCCCTGTGGATGGTGAAACAAATTGCCACTGGTCTGGAATGGGATTGTGCACGCTAAAACAGCTCCATGCTGCCTTCACTCCAAACAGCTTGGCATTTTCTGCTGTCATCTGACTGGTAGACCTAAACCAGCAAGTGTGCCCCAAAACACATCGTGTTTATGGCCAAAAGAGACCCTTGGGCTGTTAAGCAGATACAAAGAGAGTAAGGAGATAAAACATAAGAAATACTTCTATGTGTCTAGCTAAAAGAAGTATCATGATTGCTTCTTCAGGAAATGTGGTGGTGAGAAGAAGCCATGTGCTGGTGTATGCTCAGTGCTCCCAGCGATAAGTACATTACAAACATTACTTTAAGGTCAAAGAAATAGCAAACCTGTGTGACAGTCCTGAATCAGCCTCATAAGAGCTTTGGAATCATAGGATTTTAATGAACATCCTCCTCCTGTGAGCCACTTAGTCACTCAATTGTTTTCTTTCTCAGATATCAATCAGGAGTGGAAAAGAAATGGCCAAACGCTGTCTGCTGATCCTTGTTTGAATAGGCAGCATGTGCCATTGCTTCCTTTGCAAAGGAAGAAGTACTTCCAGATGAAGGATAAGCATCAAGGCTGAGAGCTTGGTTTGCCCCTGGGCAACATCTGCACAGCTGAGCCTGTCAGAGCCTGGCCGCAGGAGTCACCAAACTCTGCTTGTTGCCAAATCACCGCCTGAGGGGTGTGTGGGATGTGGGAGAAGGAAAAGTGAAGGGTTTTCCATAGGTATTTCCCATCAAGACGGCATGTTTGCAGGTTGATTCCTTGATCACTGTAGGATATTTGGGTGCCACGGGTGATGCTTGGAGGTTCTGGGCATCAACCCAGAGCACTCAGAGGCTGCGTGAAATACCAAATTTTGGGCAATTTGCCAGTGGTCTGAAATACTGAGTTTTTTCTGTCTGTGCTGGGTTTCTTCCTCTAGTTTCATTCAAAGGTCTGCATTTCTTGTTCAGTGCAGCAAGGGAGAGATGCTCTCTTTAGCTTGGCACAGTCCCTTGGAAAATCAGATTCTGAATAGGTATCTAGAGAGGTCAAGCAAAACACAAGTGCATTCACATGCTTAGCTGTCTGTGACTCACCCTGTCCATTCATGACACAGCCCTCGCTAGGAGTGTGACTGTGCTTAAAACTTACTGGTATCAGGCTTTGGACTTACCTACAGGTAAATATAGAATAGAATAGAATAGAATAGAATAGAATAGAATAGAATAGAATAGAATCATAGATCATAGAATTGTCAGGGTTGGAAGGGACCTCAAGGATCATCTAGTTCCAACCCCCCTGCAATGGGCAGGGACACCTCAGGTCACCCAGAACCACATCCAGCATGGCCTTAAAAACTTGAAGGAATGAGGCTTCCACCACCTCCCTGGGCAACCTGTGCCAATGTCTCACCATCCTCATGGGGAAGAACTTCTTCCTAAGGTCTAATGTAAAGTTGCCCTCCCCTAGCTTGGATCCATTCCCCTCTAGTCCTATCACTACCCAACGTCCTAAAAAGTATATAAGTATCTTCGTATGCATGTATGAAAAGTATGTAAGTATCTTCATGTGCATGTGTGTGTGATTATATGAGTGTGTATATATACACACACACATATATATATGCACACACATTTTAGAAGTGTGTAAATTAAAATAAAAGAATATGAACTAGCCCAAATTTAAATGGAGTTGGAGTTTGATAGCATCGTAGTCAAATGGATTAGAACTCACTCGTAGAAGTACATGTTGCTGTCTGCTGGTACTGTGAGTAGTTTGAAGATGTTTTGGTGTGTGCACACAGCTGCTGAACTCAGAAAATTTCTGCTTTCCTTGCATAAAAGTGGAAAAAAAACCTAATGAGGAATGCTCTAATGACCTTGGCACAGGAGATCTGGCAGCCAGGACACCTGTCTCAGCCACACTCATTTTTTCTGCACTAGAAAATGCAATTTTCTACTGCAGGACCAACAAGCTCTTGGGATGCCTTGGCTCTGCCCAAGAGCTGGCACTGGGGACTGCTGTTTCTCAGATTTTTCCAACTTGTACAGTGCAGGAGTGTACTGTGGGGCTGTGGTGGAAGGTCCAGATTATACCTAGAATACATATCCCTCACATGCCCTAAACACCTGCCTGAATACCCACCTTGTGCTTACCCACAAACACCATATTTGGCCTTGTTTTGCAGTTTGCTTAGTTTTGGTAAACACAGGTCACGGATGCTGGAGGTCTGCATCTCCCTTTTTTGGAGACAAAACCCAGGATTGGTTCTAGGGGTGTTTTTATCTGTTGCTATTGGTCAAAGACACTCGTCAAAATGCATAAAACCCTAGAAAACTTTTGTTTGCTGCTGCTACTTCTGTTTTGTTCACTACCCCTTTGCCTTGTGTGTCTCTGAGTGCCACCACGCTGCATGGTGCGTAGCTGGGGACTTGCCTCCCCTACAACCCACAGCCCTGACCCTGCCTGTCTCCCACACTGAGCCCAGGGGCTGAAATGGCTTGCCCCACGCGGGGATACAGCTGCCCGCCTCAGCTCAGCCGAACCTGAGTCTAGGCAATGACATAACTTGCTCCCTGGAGCTCCTTGACTTTGGGTGTAACAGGGGCTCTGCAAAAGCATAGAAAGTGCTGAAGAAGGAGGGAGACACATCTGAGAAATGTTGTGTCTGGAGATGGGAATGGAAGTGAGGGGATATGGGAAAGCAATCCCTCCGAGATCCTCCTTCC
This sequence comes from Tricholaema leucomelas, assembly GCA_013400475.1. Classification (NCBI taxonomy): domain Eukaryota; kingdom Metazoa; phylum Chordata; class Aves; order Piciformes; family Lybiidae; genus Tricholaema lacrymosa; species Tricholaema leucomelas. The sequence continues at coordinate 103,699 of WAAF01019517.1, forward strand.
AGCTGTCCAGATCTACATGAGGAACCGTTCTATGTGTTTGTGAAGGCAGAGATGGAGGTTTCTGCACAGGGTTATTTTTTGTTCTGAGATCATGGGTTGGTACAGAATAAAGGGGAGGGGGGGAATGGGAATAAAGATGACAATATTTTCTAAGTGTTTTTCCTACTTCCTATTCCTTTATCTTACTCTAACTTGTCTTTATTAGTAGACTTAATGCAGGACTAAACTCTTAATTCTCCACATACCTATTGTCTATAGTACTGCTGTACATGGGGGAGTTATGTAAAGGCTAGGACAGAGCCATGGAGCTCAGAAATAATTGACTAACATAGCAGTGGAATATCATACAGTTGAATAAAGGCCAAAGTATTTTGGCAGTAACACTCAATGGGATTTGGGGGTTGTTGAGAGGATCAGCTCCATGGAAGTGCCGTGACATATTGATAGTCTCTATACATCTACATCAAGCTGTAAATACCACTTTCGGTTAAGGTTTTTTTGTAAATAGTTATAAGGCTTGGAAAATCTTTTGTTCAGACTGAGATTGTCTTGAGAAATTACTAGAAAAGCTCCCAAAATGCTTGCTGGCATTCTGTGCAGCACTCGTGGCATGTGGGAGCTGGGAGGGCCTGGGCTACAGGCACCTTGCAAGGACAGTGCAGTTTGACAGTATTTTACCTTCTCCTGTCACTCCCACCTGCCACCTCCCAGTGATGATATCTGTGTGGCCTTGCAGTGCCATCAGTCTCACAGGAGACCAGTGTTACCTGCCCCCCCACACTTAAGAAAATCACCCAGACTAGACTCAGCTAAGCTGGAAATTACAACGAAGCTTTATATTGACAGCTTAGCACAATGTACAAGCAGGAGTTCACAATAGATACAGCTAGATACGGAAATATACAAGTTGAAAAGTAATACAGAAACACAACAGCCCTCCCAGAAACCTGAGGACCAAGGAGGGGCTCCCAACCACCCTTCCACCTTCTTCCCACCCCTCTTCCTTATCCCAGACTTTGCCTTATGTTCGCTGAGTTTGGAGGATCGTCCAGGGAGGTTAGGAAGCAGACGGATTAGTCACAGACGGCAGGTTAGAGAGAGAAGTGCAGCCCAAAGCCAGAGAGCAAAACTGTGTTATCTATGTTTGCGTTCTTGTTTTTATACATCTCAGAAGCCTATGAGTGAAGCAGACATCACCATTGGTCCCTTTTCACAGCCTGTCATCTAATACTTCTTGCCAAAATATCCCAGCTAGGCTCAAACTAGCACAATAAGCCAGGAGAAGTGTTTGTAAATCTACAGAAGCTGAGCTAAGCAAAATTTCCATGTTAAAACTAAATCAACTAAAATATTGTCTGCCAGTGGCCTCTAAGAAAGAAAAAGAAAGAAGGAAAGTGTTGCTAAAATTGATGCAAAGCTTGCACATAAAATCTATGGATTTCTCATGCTGGCAAACACCACCAATGAATATATCTACGAAGCTTTTCAAAGTTGAGTTACTGAGCACCAAATATAAAGCTTCTGACCGTAAAACATGTCTCAGCCTTTCCTCCATGAGCTTGAGACTTTGCAGTGGCCCATTTGCTACAAATGCAGGTCCGGGTTTCTTTTTTCACTCATCAAAAAACAAAAGAAATTACCTTCAAGATGAGTGTTTTTACAAAGTTTTACGTAGTGCCTTTGTGTTTGCCCACTAGCTCAAATACCCTTGGGCTTTCTGATCAAATTGCTTCATCTTTTGGGTGCTGATTTATCCAAGCTCATATCTACTGGAGTAAGGGCGCTGCTGATTTGCTCAAGGTGGTGTGATGGTTTGGTTGATTGTTTTCTTTTCAGTCTATCATCTAATTCTTCTCACTAAAATGTTCCAGTTAGCCTCAAACTAGCACAGGTGGTCATAGAATCATAGAATCCACCAGGTTGGAAAAGACCTCCAAGATCATCCAGTCCAACCTATCACCCATCCCTGTCCAATCAACTAGACCATGGCACTAAGTGCCAAAGTGGCCTCTCCCTGCTTGTCAGTTACCAGTCCCCAGCAATGCCAGGCTTCCTTGCCACTAAGGCTTAGGAATTCAGGGACAAGCAATAGGTTTGCTCCCACATTTATGACAAGTAACCTGTAGTTATCCCTCAGGTCTATGGACGCAGCCAGTGTGACTTCCATCCAGCCCACCTTTGGTTGGCCTATGCTGTAGTTAAGCTCCACTTTCTGCCACGTCTTCAAATATTTGTTCACTCAAAGTTTGTTTTACAAGGCTGTAAACTTGAGATTGCATTAGTGAGTATGTAAACATCGTGGATCACTGTTTCCCCCCCAGTTCTTACACTAGCTGGATTCCTGTGTTATGGCACCTTTCTTTGATTTGGTAGATCAGAAATCCTTAATACCACACTGGCAATTTCATGGGCCACTTCCCTCAGCAGTGGGAATGGAGATTATCTGGTCTTTCTAGCTGGAATATATTAAACTCTGAGTTTAGTTTCAATCTGTAGGAGAGTAATTTCCATTTCTCTTAGTATTTCCATTAGTCATCCTGGCTCTGACCCTGCAGTCTAGATAATCATTCTTATTGAATTGCAGAGGCAAGCTAGGCTCTTATTTTTTGAGGTCTAAATAAAGTGTTACTCCTTTTAACCTGGGCAGAAAGCTGGATCTCAGAGATAATTTCATTTAGGAGAGTAAATCAACAGGAGGAATCGAGTGGCTCTGAAGCAGTTTTGTTTGCTTGCTTGCAGGGATGTGCAAAGTTCAGAACAAAAGGCTCTGATGGATTCCTGGCTGCCTGGCCCTAGCCCAGATGGATGGTGCCAGAGCTGCCAAGACCAAGCAGGGCTTCCCACAGAGCTGGGGGCCACCGTCACTATAGTCATCACACCCCACCAGCAGCCAACTGCAATGCCTCCAGTCCCAAGCAATCAAACTCCCACACAACATTTTGTCTTTGAGAAAATTTACTTATTAGCATCTTCTTTCAAGCCCCTTAATTGAAAGGTTAAGATACTGATTTCAAGATGGGTTAAGAAAACCTGTAATCTTAGTTTCTCTCTGACCCCTCCCTTGCTGCAAAAATAGGCCATTTCTTCTTGCCCCTATTGTATGCAGCATTTTCACATTATTAAATGCTTCTAGGGGCATGCAATGGCTTACAGAGCCGTCTGCTGATTCTTTTTTGTTTCTTTGCAAGGTTCAACCAGACTCAACTGTGATTATTTCTCACATTAGCTGTAGACAGTCTGATCTCAAATGTATGGTTTCTTTTTTCCCAATTTCCTTCATTTCTTGGTCTCCCCTCACAAGAGAATTTATGAGACAGTCACAGTGTATTCTGTTAAGACTGGAGTCTTTCTATACCGCTTTCCCTCCATGCATGGGGTACCATATCCTGGTGGCCTCTGGTGGGTTGGCCAAGACAGAGCACAGAGGGACAGCAGTGGTGGCAATGATGCGTTCCCCAGCCACCATCTACCACTCCTCAACTTCTTCTAACTGTCATAACCAAGCCAACCTCAATAGCCTCCCACTTTCTGCTGAGCACTCTTCTTTGCTGTGCTGTGTCCCTGTTCGGGGGCAATGGTGTGACCACACAAACACCTACATCAATATGATGGCACAAGTGAGAGGCACATTCAAGGCTACATTATCCTATGATATATAGTCTATTGTTATTTTTCCATTCACTTAAATCTGCTCCTGTCCACTTGGTCTAAGGTCATCTTCCACAATGAGTTTTTCTGTAACCAGCTGTATAGCTAACAAAATAAGTTCAGGTAATGTCACCCTTGATTGGCTTAATGACAAGTGACCTGCTGCATCCAAGAATACCTGGAGCTGCTGACTATTAATAGGACTATTTTCCAGATAGTAACTATGAACTCCAAGTATATGCAATGAGACTGTTCCCAAGAGCACCTATTTCTGATGAAACTGCAAAGCTTTCTTCCACGTCTAAATCCAGTACTAGGACTGTACAGCAGAGCATGCTGAGCCCCTTCCACAATCCCTATTCCCTTAATCATCTGTTTCAAAATTAGCAGATAATACTACACTGCTCTTTTTGCTTTGGTTTCTCTGTGTTCTTAACAGCTCACAGATAGATCACTTGTTCTTTCTATCTATTTCTCCATCTATCTATTATATTCTAGCTACATGTCATAGATGTTGCTTTGCTCCGCTGTTGTCTGCACAGTAATCTGTACATGTTCTTCCCTCCATTCACTTACTGACCAGCTCCCTAGTAAGTGTGTAAACAGTGAGATTATGTCTTCCTGATCTTGCTCCCATTCCTACTTGTAGCAGGAGCCGTCCTTCACCTTCCACGTTTCTGGCTACACAAAAGCTTTCTTCAGCAGCAGAATTTTTCCTTCTGTCCCTCCTTTTCTTGTTCCTTGTCCATTGATATCTCTGCTTTTAAATTACTATACTCTGCCTCTTTATTAAAACCAAACCCATGACTTCCCCTAACTCTCCCATAACATTTTCCTCTGATTTGTTTGTTTGCTAAACTCTTCTATTTATAGGCTTGACAGCATTTTGGTGGCTCAGTCATGCAGGTGAAGTCCATTTGGCAAGAGGAGTCCTATTCCTGGGAAGCTCTACCATTGCTGCAAGGCTGTTGTGATGTTCAGTTCATGCACTGCTGCTGTGATGGATGACATGACAGTTTTCTTTGTTGTGGATCCCTGAAAAATTGCAACTGTTTCTTTTCAATGTTAGATCAATAACTTAGAAGAATCTGCTGATAATTTTGTGTGAGCTAATCAAGTTAAAAGGTAGATTAACTGCATTAATTCACTTTTACTGATATTTACCTGTTCAGTGGTTATTTGCTGAATTTGAAGAGTGCTTGCTTCATCCTTGAGCAAACCACTCTGTATTCTCCACCACTGTAGGTGACTTTTTTCATCTAAGGTTATCAAGGCAGGTGTAAATATACAGGACACAGCATCTTAACTCATCTGCCCTGAGCCCTGGCTGTGGCTGAAAGTGTTGAGATAGCAGTGCCATTAAGCCTTGTTGGGATCATATTAACAGTTGTGACTCTTTGGCTGGCCAAATATAGCCCTGTTGGGAAAGAAGTGATCTAGAATATAAGGAGTAAACTCAATGAGTACAACGATGTGAAAGCAAGCCTTGAGTCCAAAAGGCATTTGCAGACATATATTGAGCTGGTGAGCAGCCATAGCCTCTGGTAGCTGGCTGTTCTCCACACCTGCTGGGGTTGTTACTATGACAACAGGACTCCATCATGAGTCATATGAACAGTCATCATGTCCCTGTGGCATCCCTTCAGCTCCCTAAAATCCCTGGGGATGTCACACTGACATGGAGTGGGTGTGCTCAGTCATTGACGAGGACGCCTTGGTGATGAACATCTGCAGCAATAATGAACATCTGGGGTGGGATTCCTCCTCAAAAGTGGCCACCTACATGTGCACATCTAAATACAGATGTCTGAAGACAAACAAAGCACCTACACCCTACTGCAGTTAATGAAGAAGGATTCAGATGACCAGATTTAGGTGTCCAATGGAAGACGAGAGGAATAAACATAGGGGCCCAGCAACTAGAGGTGACTCCCACTGAAAAACAACTGAAAAACCTTCATTGTCTTCAAGAGTTTTCTAAACGATTGTGCCTGAAAACTCAGGCACTCTGTAAACAAATGGAGGACTTTTTGCAAGGCAAACAGCAGACCTAGCCAAAGTTAATGGTTACACACACTTTCTGCATACTTCCCTGGGCCACCTAAACTACTAGTGGCCAGCCCCACTCCCTACTCCATGTCTCTTGCTATAGCTGGAGGGAGACCAGTGACAGATCTTCTTGTGCCCCACATATGCTGCAGCTAGAGCAGATAAGCACAGTGACTGGGTAGCAAACACAAAGGCTATTTCCTTGCCATGACTTGTGCTTCTCAATATTTCAGAAGAGAGCATGTATCATAGTATCATCAGGGTTGGAAGAGACCTCACAGATCATCAAGTCCAACCCTTCACCACAGAGCTCAAGGCTAGACCATGGCACCAAGTGCCACGTCCAATCCTGCCTTGAACAGCTCCAGGGACGGCGACTCATTGTTGGGTTGGGGATGTCTGTGTAAATGCGTGATCCCATCCTTCTCTCTATTAGCCAGTGCTGCTTCTGTTTTGGATCCATCCAAACCACAGGAGAGGTATATCTTCCTATTTTCCTCATAATTTCTGCCACCTTCAATCTCTGTTTCAAAACCATCTTTCTGCAGCTGGGGAGTAAAAACATTTCCTTCCCTTCTGAGCAAGATAGTTTTTGCTTGTCGAGTTGCAGTTCCTGCCTTTCTGCGCTGCAGTGCCAGCAAATAAATTTCACAGGAGCATTTACTCCTGATATGGATATTCAAGCATCTATTTGCTCCAAGATGTGAACACAGAGACTTTTGTTTCCACAACCCAGCTTTTCTAACCTTGCTTGCCTACTAGAAAATCCCATTTAAGTTTTATTCTTTTAATTTTGGTTGTTATTGCACAGAAAAAAAAAAAAGTTCATCAGGAGAGAAGGCTCTCTGCTTGTGACAGAACTTACTGAAGAGCAATAGGCCTGGGGTTTGGGTTTGGTTTTTGTTTTTTTTTCACTGGGAAGCGGCCCAAATCAGTCACAGGGCTCCTAATTTCTGTCACTGAGACTGCAGATGATGTCCTCTGAGTGATGCTGTCTGGGAGTATGAGCCTTTCCGTGGTGCAAACCATCCATATCTCTACCACCTGGCAGTGATGCAGCAGCAGAGGCACTAGGGAAGAATGGCAGTGGGAACCAGGTTGTCGGCCCTGGGCACATTCATCTGTCTGGCAGGTTGTCCTGAGGCCACACAGTGACAAGGATAGCCAGGAGTGGCCTATGAGCCAGACAGCTTCAAACTGCTGCACTGAGTGCAGCCCAGAGTCTTGTGCCACAAGTCCTAGTGGGAGAAGCCCATCCCAAGGGGCAGTAGGTAATAAGAGCTTTACCATTTTCGTGTTTATGTTAAACAGCACTGATTGCAAATTAACAGTATTTAGCTCAGAGTATTGTCATTGAATAACTGTGCAGAGAGTGAAAATTGCCATTGATGGCAGGGCAACTTAAGGAGGAAAGTAAGAGCCATTTAAAGCTGGATATGCACAGCTACATCTCCTACAAGCTGATGGCTTTACCAGGGTAGCCTGATCTGGGCAACTATGCTGGGCAAACAAGCTGACCAAACGCAGGTCAAAATGCTTTCAGTGAATGCTGAGGACAAAGAAACGCTTGGGGTTGTTTGATCAAGCACAGACTCTTGGCAGAGTATTCCAAACACTGGCATGGGCTGTCCTGGAGCCAGGCTGGACTAAGACAAGGTGCCCAGGGGTCAGGACCAGGATTTGCCATCAGGTGATGGAAGTGGCTGCATAAGTTCTGTTGCTTCAGCAAGCTCTGTGCTAAGAAACTGCTCCTGGGCACCTGAGCTTGTGCTTCTGGATGGGTGTGAGAGAGTGATTTGCCATTGGAATGGACTGCCCAGGGAGGTGGTGGAGTCACTGTCCCTGGAGGTGTTCAAGAAAAGCCTGGATGAGGCACTTAGTGCCATGGTCTAGATGACTGGCTAGGGCTGGGTGCTAGATTGGACTGGATGATCTTGGAGGTCTCTTCCAACCTGGTTGATTCTATTCTATTCTAAGAGCCAGTCTGTAACCCATACTGGCACTGAATATTTCAAGAAGACCTATAACTGTGCACAGTGTGCCTCAGGCAAAGTGGCTTGGCTGCAATACATCCCTCAGAATGCACACCAAGCTCATGCAAAGCGAAAAAAAAAAGGGGGTGGAGGCAGGAAAGAAAGGAAACATCTGCCTCACATATGAAAAGATTTGCCAAGCTCCCATGGTTAGATTTAATAGCTGGGTGCTGCAAGCCCAGGAGAACAATGTAATTTATGTCATTACTGCTAAAAGGCTGGTTTGATGGCAAGGGCCTCATTTGAGTTGCCTAAAACGTTTAACAAAGGGGAAAGTGAAAACAAACATGAAAGTTGTAATAAAAATGATGAGGATTTTGAGGAGACTGCCAGGCACAGTTTTGCAGTGGTACAGAAGTCTATCCTAAAAAGCACCTAATTTTGTCAATTTTAACTCCAAGACATGAAGCTGGATTTAGAGGCAGAAGCAAATAATTAGGTTTTGCTTTAAACTATATAAGTTGTTGGAAGAGTAAAGTCACCCTGTTGTGCTTGAATAGCAGAAGTGCTGGTGTGCTTTTTTTCATACAGAATTCATTTCCTCTTCTTGAAAAAAAATGACTTCTCAAGCATATTTTTAAAGTATTTTGGGGATGGGAATGGAAGGAGACAGAATGGGTCCAAAAGGAGGAGGTCAGGGTATTTGTGGTAAACCCAGCTTTTCCACCAGTACATTGGATACGACAAACCCATCCTTGCAGGAGCAGAAGTGATGTGTGTGGGTAGCCTTATTCTTCTGCCTGTTTCTGTACACAGTGCTATTTTTAATGCATCATCTTGTCCAGCATTGAGTGGAACATGGCAGGAACTCGAGTATATAAAAATGCAATCAACAAAGCTGCAGCTTCATAAAGGCATCACAATGCTACCTCTACTTACTTCTGGTTAGTATGAGGCCGTACATTGCTGGGTACCCCGGTCCTCTCTCTGTGCCTTGTACTGTTTGTTGCAAGGGAAAGTGCAGCACACAGACAGTAAATTCATGAGTTGATTTGGTGACATGTTGAGAATGGGCCAGGATGCCTTCCTTGACCACCTGCTCATCTTCTACCAGCAAAACACACAGAAGGATGCACACAGCCTTGTAGTGGAAACTGGGGCAGCATCAGCCTGATTTACTGTTTGGACTGGAACACTTCTCTGGAGCATTTCTGAGCTGAGCAGCCAGTTGGTGTCAGCTGCCATCATGGCCATTTTCCCCCTGCAGCGTCTCTTAAGGTGGAAGTCCTTAAGTTAGTCACATCAGGAATTCACTGCAAAGCTTCCCATTCTGTAAACAGGGCTGTGTCTGACAGTTTTGCCCACCACTTGGCACTGGTAGGACCCATGGGAACAGGTCAGGTGCTACCAGCCTCTTCCCTGCAGAGATGTGTTCTTACACTGCTACCTACTCCTACCATAAAGCCCTTCTCTCTTGCACAGCCATGGACAACCATCCAGGGAGACATGGGAGATGATGGCCATCCCACCTTGGTCTAGCAAGGCTGCTCTTTGCTTGTTGTTAGCCGCAACTAATTTGGTAGCAACAGAACTGCCACTAAACCATTCAGATTATCCACTCCAGTGCTTTGAGGGACAGCTGCTAAAGCAAATAGTAACAATGCAGAGAAATAATCTTTATTTGTCTGTAAACACAGCATCATCACGCAAGACTCAAATGAGCCTGTTTTATTTTTGGCACGCGAGGTCAGCGTTGCCTCCTGCATATGGCATACATTAGAATAGGTCTCAGCCAGACACAGCGTCTCTATCAGGAAGCTGTGTTTACAACTTTGATGTGTTCTGCTGCCCTTGTCAGAGATCAGCTTACAGAATGGGCTGGCAGTGAGCTTTCCAGTTCCCTGTGCAAATACCCAGATACTTTGAGATGGCTTTAAGAACACATTCTTTTTCTTGCTAGACTTGTTGCTGGCATCAATTTCCCATGAACTGTAAGGGTATAAGACAAAAGCTGCGCATCCCAGGAAAAGCTACCCAATTTTCATGATGCTGTATATCCCATACCCTAACCCTTCCACCCCCCTTACACAGTTGAGAACTTCCCCACCCCCAGTTAAAATTTACCAGACCAGCTTGGGTGGCTTGGAAGTAAGATAAAGCTGTATTTACAGCAAAGCTAAATTTACAAGCATATATACACAATGTATTTACAATTATATACCATTTAGAAATAGCACAGAAACCCAGCTTCCCCCCCAGAGAAGCAAAAGAAGCCAAGAAAGGACCAAACGGCACCCTCTGTCTCTCTCAGAAAACAACCAGCAGGGCTTTTGTGTTATCTGTTAGCCAAGGTTAGTGGAAAAGATTGGAGAGAAGGGAGAGAGTGCCCAAGAAGCAAAGAGGGAAGAATTGTTTCTACATTGGCTTCTTATACCTTTTAGCCAACTGATGAGTATTCAAAAAAAGCCTGGATGAGGCACTTGGTGCCATGGTCTAGTTGATTGGACAGGGCTAGGTGATAGGTTGGACTGGATGATCTTGGAGGTCTCTTCCAACCTGGTCGATTCTATGATTTGACACTGGTGGTCTAATTTCTCTCATTAGAATATTCCAGTGAGCCTTAAACCAACACACACAGTTAATGTTACATGGCATTTGCTCATAGTGAAAAATAGACCTTTAGTTGAGCAAGCCACAGACTCTGACCATTTCTGTAATTTAAAGGTTTGTAATTGTTTTTCTATGCCTGTTTTTGCACTGATGTGTGCTTTGCTGTCCTATTCTCCTCTGCCACCCAGATAAACGTGGTGGCAGAAGGAAGGTTCTGCAGGCAGTACATGCAGGCAGGGATGCAGCTGCCAGGACATGAGCATCTTGGGCTATTCATGATGCACCGTTACTAAAAACCTGTACAGTAATGAGGCACTTGTGTCAGGGGTGCCTGGGAAACCTCTGGCTTGTCTTTTGCTGCCAGTGGGACCCCACCTGAGCATCACCAAGGGCATAGCCCAGCTGCAAGGGCTGTGCAAGGACAGACACAGTGCATGCAGCCAGCACTGCACCAGTTTGCTTGCAAGAAACTTCTCTTTTAGCCAGTGGGCCTGCAGCCTGTCCTCTGGCTGGCTCCTCCATGGAGGTTTCCAACAAGGACATGGCTCTGGTGCTGAAGCCAGCTCAGAGCAGGCACTGCACTGAGATCTGACTAAGATATGCAGGTTGCCAAATACTCACCAGCTGGCAGAGTATTTCTATCATTCATAATCACAGGATTAAATGCAAAGCAGCAAGCGTGCTTCCAGAATCAGCCTTACTGCTTCTGAAAACAGGTTGTTTCTCCTTAAAGGATCCATATCCAGCACATTTTAGTGCTTCTGTCCAGGAGTCTTCCACTCTTCTTCAGAGTCTTTTTGTCATGCTAGTACCATGCCTGTGCTGTTGCTGTAACTGGGTATGTCACCAGGAAGGGCCAGAGCTACTCCTGGTGTCAGTATATAAAGCATATTTGACTGATTCCATTGGACCATCCCACCGAATGCAGAGCATTTAATGTTCTCAGTCTTTTACCCTTTCCCCAGCAATGGGAAGTGAAATTTCAAGGCACAGTTTTGGGCAGCTCTAGAGTACTATGGTGGTGTTGCACTTTTATTCATCTCCATCACCATCTATTTAACTGTATCCATTTTATCACTATGAATTTCCTCACTGTGGTTATCAATTGCAATGAACTCCACTGCCTTATATTTATGCTGCCTTTGTTATGTTTTCCCTTTTGCTGTTGCAATGAGAAGGTGCATGGACTCTGCTGGACCTGTATTCACCAGACAACTCACCAACTGCCACATCTCCACCTCTCAGTCTCATTGTGTTTCATCTCTAAATCAAGCAATATTCACTTTATTACTGCTGACTTGAGAAGTTTCATGTATTACTAATAGTTGTCATTCTTGTCTCTGGCTTGCTCTGCTGTTTCTGATGTATGCTGTGAAATGGAATGCTAATGACACTGTACGGTATTTCAACATAAAGGTGCTCAGTAGTTCATCAGTTTTCAGATTTGCTGTCCTATTTGAGGCCAGGTTATTAAACACAATAAAGTACAATGATGCCTAGGTCAAAGTGACTTGAATTAATCTAGGAAGTACAGTCTGTATGTGATGAGAGCTTTGGAAATGCACATGCCTTTCACATGCATCGTCAAAGGCATTTCCACCCACTATGTATCTAGTTTTCCCATTTAGCAGCACAGTCCTCCAGTCTTCCTTTGTATTTATGAAGCTAAGTGTAATAATACTTTGCTACCAGTCTATTTTGTCCCTGCACTGCTGTTCCAGGTCATTAATGGCTCTATTAATCACTGTTGTCAGTATGGAAGGAGAGCATATCCAATACCTTACCTTTCCCTGCATTCAAATGAATAATTTTCTCCTCCTCCTTGTTCTCCTGCCTATTTCAGCTGATAATCAGAGACATCTGATAGACCTTGCTAGAGGGCAGGGATGCCATCCAGAGGGACCTGGACAGGCTGGAGAGGTGTGCCCAGGCCAACCTCATGACATTCAAGGCCAAGTGTAAGGTCCTGCACTTGGGTCAGTGCAATGCCAAGCACAGATGTAGGCTGCGTAACGAATGGCTGTAGAGCAGCCCTGAGGAAAAGGACCTGGGGGTCTGGGGGTGATGAAAAGCTCAACATGGGATGGCAATGTGCACATGCAGCCCAGCCAGCAACCCTGTGCTGGGCTGCATCAAGAGAAGTGTGGCCAGCAGGGCAAGGGAGGTGATTCTCCCCCTTTACTCTGCTCTCGTCAGACCCCACCTGGAGTACTGTGTGCAGTTCTGGAGCCCCCAACACAAGAAGGACATAAAACTGTTAGAGCGAGTCCAGAGGAGGGCCACAAAGATGCTCAGAGGGCTGCAGCAGCTCTGCTATGAGGACAGACTACAAGAGCTGGGGCTCTGCAGCCTGGAGAAGAGAAGGCTTCAAGGAAACCTTGTAGTGGCCTTCCAGTATCTGAAGGCAGCCTACAGGAAGGCTGGGGAGGGACTATTTACAAGGTCTTGTAATGACAGGGTTTAAACTTGAAGAGGGGAGATTTAAGCTAGATGTTAGGAAAGGGTTCTTCACAGTGAGGATGGGGAGACAGGGGCACAGATTGCCCAGGGAGGCTGCGGATGCTCCCTCTCTGTAGGTGTTCAGTGTCAGGCTGGATGAGGCCTTGAGCAACCTGTTCTGATGGGAGGTGTCCCTGCCTATGGTGGTGTTGCCCTTTTATTCCTCCCCAGCTCTTTTGAAAGCTGTTGGGTGGAGAAAGGCCAGAGAGCACATTGTATGTATCACCCATCTGAATGGGGCAGCCTGAGAGGATTTCAATAGAACTTGCTTTTAGCTTGAAATACGTGGAGAAAAGGAACCCAATAAAATACAAATCCCAGCTTCTGTCACACATTTAAGGACCTCCTTGCTGACTCCAATTGAAAGAGGTCAAATGGGGAGGCCATGTTTTGCTGCTTCCAGTTTGCAATAAGTATTGCCTAATTAATAGGCGATGAGCACAGGGTTTTTGTGTGGCCTCAGAGGAGCCTGTATCTACCCTCTGAAAGCCAAAGGCCTCTCTTCACTGAAGAAGGAGGAAGTGAGGACATGCTGGTACCCTTTGTGGAATAGCCAGGACGCTTGCTTAGGCTGCATGTACAAGACCCTCCCTGACCACAGCTTCTGTTTTACAAGTCAGAAACAAAAGAGTGTTTGGCAGACAAGGCTTTCATCACAAGTGTGGTCCCTTCCAGCTCTGACAGTTCTGTG
>WAAF01019518.1:3332-44731 GCA_013400475.1 Tricholaema leucomelas
TCTCAACCTTACCCCAGTCCCAAGGAAGAATGGAGGTTTGGCCAAGAGGATTAAGAAGCAAAGGTGAATCAGCCAAAACAAATGGAGGGTGAGGTTAGAAAGTAAGATGGAGTTCAGCCAGCAGCCTCAGCTCCCCAGCAGGGAAAAAGAGCCGAGAGCACAGCCCAGAGCGAAGTGCCCAAGTGAAGTGCCTTTATCTAATGTTTTGCTTTTCTTTTCTACACATCTCAGCAAGACTAGGAGCGAAGTAGACATCATCATTGTTTTTCATTTCTCAGCCTATGATCTACTTCTTCTCAACAAAACATTCTTGCTAGGCTCAAACTAGCACACAATTTTTTCATTGCATTTATCCCAAATTCAACAATAGAAATGAACTTTTCATACACATAGAATAATCTCAAATTAAGAGAAAATATTTTCCTAACCAAAATAACCCCCCAAAAACTTCTCTTTAAACTATTTTCAGTTTCTTTATTCTTCTTTGCCTCTCTGTAGAAGATATGAATAGATTAAATTTGGATGAAATTTTAACAATTAATTGAAATTTACATCTGGAATCTTACACTTAGAATGGTTCACATTACAATAACAATAAAAATGTATGTAGCTATTTGACATAGGCAATCAAATATATTAGTCAGCATGCACTAACATTAAAGGTGTCCTTAATTTTATATTCTGACTTGATAGATTTCAATTACTATTTTGTCTTCAGGAAAAGCAGAATCAAATCCATAACATCAGTCCTTATATTTGCAACTTTCTTTATCCCATCTATTTACTCATGAGCAATACAATGACCACAAAGAAGCCTACAGCTCATAAGCCTTTTTAGCAGCTGGCAAAATCTTATGTAAATAATTTCTGCAGCCCAGTGGAATTATTGTAATGCATTCTACATTCAACACAGTGCATAAATCATATATACTGGTCTTAGATGTTCTACAATAATGAAAGAAAATAATATATATGGAATACACCTCTTAAATTCAGAAGAAGTACATGAGTGTGACAACAAAATCTGAAAGTGAGGAAACTGGAAGGAGAATGCCTGTGGAGCTGTGAAGAGCTACATCACTTCATGAACTAGGTAAAATATGGATAATTCTGGATCAGTTATGAATTCTCATTTTAAAATAGACTGAATATATTTGTAATGTTCAAAGTTGATTCTGTCAGTTTTCATTATATTTGGTTCCTGTGATTTTTCTGTGGTGATTTTTATTATTGAAAGTGAAGTAGATATAGTTTTACATAATCATTGTGGTCTACAACTACCTGAAGGGAGGCTGTAGCCAGGTGGGAGTTGTGACTTACAGAAAATGAGACCTTACAATACACAGAGTGTTATCAGGAAAGACACGTTTTAATTAGCGCTGGGAACAAGAGAAGGTCCTCCTCAAAGCCCTCACACAGCTTCACCTGGTTCAGGTTCAATATTTATGCTACAAAATCATACATATTCAGTACAGGGGTAGGGTTTTTACAATCACTTCTTGGAACAGAAGGAGATATTATAATTAGCTCCTGGATGTAAGGAGGAAGTTCTTCAGCATGAGAGTGGTGAGAGCCTGGAATGGGTTGCCCAGGGAGGGGGCTGAGGTCCCATTCCTGAAGGTGTTTAAGGCCAGGCTGGATGAAGCTGGCCAGCCTGATCTAGGCTAGGGTGTCCCTGCCCATGACAGGGGGGTTGGAACTAGATGATCCTTGTGGTCCCTTCCAACTCTGACTGGTTCTATGATTCAAGTTTCTGAGAAGTCATTACTGTGTAAAATAATTGTAGGTGTGAAGATATGCAATAAATTTTGCATTTTTTATATACTATTCCCATCTCTTATTTCAATGACTAGCTTACACTTGGACTTGCATCTAATACACAAATGTTTTGTACAGGTGACTGACTTCTTTAGCTGACTTAGGAAAGTTGTTGTGTCAATTTGAGCCTAGCTGAGATATTTTGGTGAGAAGAATTAGATTACAGGCTGTGAAAAGGAAATAACGGTGATGTCTACTGCACTCATAGGCTTGCTGAGATGTATAAAACAAGAACATAAGCATAGATAATGGAGTTGCTCTTGGGCTTTGGGCTGCCTAACTAATCTGTCAGCTTACTATCCCTTCTGACTGATCCTCCAAACTCACCTTGAATGTAAGGCAAAGTCTGTGGTAAGGTAAAAGGGTGGGGAGAAGGTGGAAGGATGGTTGAGAGACCTTCTTGGGGACTCTGGTTTCTGGGAGGGCTGTTGTGTTTCTGTATTACTTTTTTTAATTTATCTATTTCTGTCTATAGCTGTATAGATTGTAAATACCTGGTTGTATATTGTGCTAAGCTGTAAATATAAAGCTTAATTCCTTAATTTCCAGCTCAGCTGAGTCTAGTCTGGGTGATTTTTCAAAGTGGGGGGGGGCAGGTAACACCCAAACCATCCGAGTCATGCAGATGCTCTTTTTTTTTTTTCTACTTTAATGTTCAAGACAGGAAAACGATAAAAACATTTCCATACTTCTGTAAATGTATTTGTATGAGTTGTATTTTAAAATGAAGTCTGCACTGAAGATAAATTTAAGCTAGTAATGATGCAAGGTGTTCAGTTCTCACCATAATTGCATTGCATAAAATATTGATGCATTAAAATATACAGAGTGTATTCAAGGCAAACGAGAAAAAAAGGTTAGTTAGCACTAACTATGTTTTGAAATAATACCTGTTTATTTTCAGATTTCATTTACAGATACAATAATTATATTTTTGTTGTGCAGTAGTAAAATGTTATTCTATAAATTGTGGTGCAATACTAAAGGTAGGCTGTAAGGCACAGTTGATTTATTCACACTGCTTACATCTGAGAAACATAATTATGTCAATGATCTCTCTGGTTTTCACCAACTTTCTTTGTTTTCTGGTCTTTACATCAGTAGCATAGTCTCACATTTAAAGATCTAGAAAGGAATGATAAATCACATTCAACATTAGTTCAAACCACAAACGGCATGTGGTGCTGATACACAATCAGAAATTTGCAGCCAAAATAAGTGTTCATTTTCTTTCTGCAACTTTCATAAGACTTATGCATAAAACATATTTTAGTAATTAAAAGATTCAAGAAATTAAATTAATTCCTAGAGCTCTGATTAAAAAACATCGTGGATATAGTGCTATAGGTTTGATAGGCTCTGTAAATCTCTCTAACATTTGATTGTGATTTGTCAACACACCTTATGCAGCAAAATAAAAACTATTACATATGATGTGATGGCTTGGGTGTTACCTGCCCTGCCAGCCTTGTGAAAATCACCCAGACTAGACTCAGCAGCTCTGGAAATTAAATGAAGGTTTATATTTACAGCTTAGCACAATATATAAGCAAGTATTTACAATATATAGTTATATACAGAAATATACAAGTTAAAAATTAATACAGAAACACAACAGCCCTCCCAGAAACCAGAGTCCCCAGGAGAGGCTCTCAACCACCTTCCCCCTACCCCTCAACCTTACCCAAGATCTTGCCTTATGTTTAAGGTAGTATGGAGGGTCAGCTGGGGTGGGGGGTTAGGAATCATAGAATCATAGAATCATAGAATGGTTGAGGTTGGAAGGGACCTCAAGGATCATCCAGCTCCAACCCCCCGCCATAGGCAGGGACACCTCCCACTAGAGCAGGTTGCTCAAGGCCTCATCCAGCCTGGCTTTAAACACCTCCAGGGAGGAAGCATCCACAACCTCCCTGGGCAACCCGTTCCAGTGTCTTACCACCCTCACTGTAAAGAACTTCCTCCTAACATCTATGGAAGCAGATGGATTAGTCACAAAGATGGCAGGTTAGGTTAGAGGGAGAGAGTGAAGTTCAGCCCAAAACCCGGGCAGCGACTGTGTTATCTATGTTTGTGTTCTTGTTCTTACACATTTCAGCAAGCCTATGCATGAAGTAGACATCACCATTGTTTCCCTTTCACAACCTGTAATCCAGTTGTTCTCACCAAAACATTCTAGCTAGCTTCAAACTAGCACATATGATTATGTAGCTATGTAGATAGATTGATGAATTGATTAATCATAGGTTGAGGTGTGTGTGTTTGCATGTGTATATATGTATGAGTATGTCTCTCTCTCAGTATTCTGATATCCAAAAAAAAAAGGTTAAAAATCTAGCAAATGTGTGAAATTTTATTAAAATCAAATTACTAGGGCCAGGCAGTATCATGTTTATTTACTGGCAATGTCTAATGAGGAGATCTTTTTTTTCATATATTTAGTCAGAAAAAGGTATTTCTTCTCAGGCACTGTGTTTGAATTCTGTCAGTCAACCAAAGCCATATTCTGAAGTATCTCACTTCTTTCCTTATTTAAAACTGAATTCTGACAAAGTGTTTGACAGTCACAATATTACTATTTTCCCTAATGACCTGGAAATTTAGGAATCTTTCAATAGAATCATAGAATCAAACAGGTTGGAAGAGATATTCAAGATCAGCCAGTCCAACCTAGCACCCAGCCCTATCCAGTCAACTAGACCATGACACTAAGTGCCTCAGCCACTCTTTTCTTGAACACCTCCAGGGACGGCGACTCTACCACCTCCCTGGGCAGCCCATTCCAATGCCAATCACTCTCTCTGTCAAGAATTTCCCCCTAACATCCAGCCTAGACCTCCCCAGGCACAACTTGAGACTGTGTCCTCTTGTTCTGTTGCTGGTTGCCTGGGAGAAGAGACCAACGTCCACCTGGCTACAGCCTCCCTTCAGGTAGTTGTAGACAGCAATGAGAATGTTGTGTCTGTATAGTAACATTTGAAGTGATATAAGCATGTCAGATACAGTTCTATAAGTTATAACTGAAATTAAGGTTCTGAAAAATTAATCTGAGCTTCCAAAGCAGGTCTTTTTGACAAAACGATGCATGAACCTGTGTTTTGTGCAAAAGCCAGATTTTCTCCTAATTATTCACTTTTGAAACTAGACAAGAAATAAAGAAAAATCAGTGCTGGAGAATCAATATTGTCCTGGAAGTGAGGATGATGAATTGATCTACCAGATATTTTCTATCTGTTCCTTCTAGAAAAGCAGTTACTGATTGAAACAAACAAACAAATAAACAAAAGCCCTTCTCAATATTACCAAGAGTATGTAATTTTTGCTAATGAGCTTTTCTGTTTGATGCCTAAGAATACAAAGTACTTTTTAGCCATCAAGCTTTATCAATGCACTTTACCTTGAAAATATCAAATATCTTATGAATTATGTCATTGCTCAATTAAGAGTAATTAAGAAAAAAGAGAGCAAAATAAAGTTAACAAAAATTACTTTGAAGACAACCTTTTTTTTTTTTAACAGTTATGGACTGTGATGGTTTGGGTGTTGCCTGCCCCCACCCCCCACTTTGCAAAATCATCCAAACTAGACTCAGTGCCTCTGGAAATTGAATGAATCTTTATATTTATAGCTTAGCACAATATACAAGCAGGTATTTACAATCTATACAGCTATAGACAGAAATAGACAAGTTAAAAAATAATACAGACCCACAACAGCCCTCCCAGAAACCAGAGTCCCCAGGAGGGACTCTTAACCACTCTTCTACCTTCCTCCCACTCCTCTACCTTACCCAAGACTTTTCCTTATGCTCAAGGTAGTTTGGAGAATCAGCCAGGAGGGTTAGGAAGCACATGGAATTAGTCACAAAGACGGCAGGTTATGCTAGAGAGAAGTGCAGCCCACAAAGCCCAAAGAGTGACTCTGTTATCTATATTTATGTTCTTATACATCTCAGCAAGCCTATGAGTGAAGTAGACATCACCATTGTTTTCTCTTCATAGCCTGTAATCTAATTCTTCTCACCAAAACATTCTAGCTAGGCTCAAACTTGCACATAGGCCTTATTTCATGACAGTATACTAAAAGAATCATAGAATGAACCAGTTTGGAAGAGACCTCCAAGATCATCCAGTCCAACCTATCACCCAGCCCTATCCAGTCAAAAAGGTGATTATTACTATGGTGGTGGAGATTTGGTGAAAGACTGGCTTCGTTTCCTCACATTCACTCACAATAACTTACATCCTAGGATATACATATAGAGAGATATCCTTTGCCTTTAAAAGTTGGACAGAAATACTCCAATAAGCATTTTTATCTCATAAAATAGGTATATTCTTTTTGTGCGGTTTTGGTTGACTGTTTGGCTTTAGTTACAATTGTATGCAATTAGATGAGGAAAAATCTAGGAGATGTCATATATAACACTAGTACTATTTGTTAAGTCTCTATTTCAAGACACTGGAACTGAGACAGAAATTCAAAGCCTACCATTTTAGAGAGATTGCTTGAGCTCAATTGAAAAACTGGGATTGTCTACTCCTCTTTCCACTTCACCATGTCTGTCAGCAAGACATTTTAAGATACTGAAATACATTTGTGCTGTGTATTGCAGATCTTCTGTTACACAATCTGTTATTTTCTGCAGTATATGTTTAATATGTCATCAGTTTTGAAATATGTTTCAGTTGTATTTCATAATTAATAGACCTGATTTTCATTACTCTAAAGGCCTTAAATTGTGATGGTGTGATATTAACCTACTGGTTAGAAAGATCACAGTATCACCAAGGTTGGAAGAGGCCTCATGGATCATCAAGTCCAACCCGTTACCACAGAGCTCAAGGCTAGACCATGGCATCAAGTGCCACATCCAATCCTGCCTTGAACAGCTCCAGGGACAGTGACTCCACCACCTCCCTGGGCAGCCCATTCCAGTAGCCAATGACTCTCTCAGTGAAGAACTTTCTCCTCACCTCAAGCCTAAATTTCCCCTGGCATAGCTTGAGGCTGTGTCCTCTTGTTCTGGTGCTGGCCGCCTGAGAGAAGAGAGCGACCTCCTCCTGGCTACAACCACCCCTCAGGTAGATGTAGACAGCAATAAGGTCTTCCCTGAGCCTCCTCTTCTCCAGGCTAAACAATCCCAGCTCTCTCAGCCTCTCCTCGTAGGGCTTGTGCTCGAGGCCTCTCACCAGCCTCATTGCCCTTCTCTGGACATGTTCAAGCATCTCAATGTCCCTCTTAAACTGGGGGGCCCAGTTTAGATGCTTCCAACAAGAGAATACTGTGATAAAAAGCTGTACTTGGAGAACAGAACCATTACAGATTTTCCAGTATATAAGTTTATGCTAGGCTATTACAAACAGTAGAAAGCTGCTGTTTATGAGTAATAGTTTATTCCATGTTCTTTAGCTCCAAGATGTCATACAGAAACTTCCACATAGTGGAGTGTGCATCAACAGCTATCAGAGTGTGTGTTTTCAAAAAACGTGCTTAATTTCCAAGGCTGGGTCTTATTTCAGAGGACGTATTAACAGTGCTCTAAGTAACACTAATGTCCTGCCCTTCCCTTTCATGCCTCTCTGCCTGAAAACTTGCTGGAAATCACAGCAGACAATTAATTCTATGCCATATTCATTATAGATATTGATCAACCCAGAACTTTTGCTCATGGTTAAACCTGCTGGCATAAGGTCAGTCTCTTTTCAGAAGTTTTAAATAGTCAAACAGTTCACTAAAAGAGCTTTTGCCTGAAATGTAATGTGACTCTCCTTCCACAGTCCAATAACCTGGCTCAGAAGACACTTAATATACCCAATGTATGAATTTAATATTTACTCCATAATGTTAAACTGCATTGCTGTGGCTCACCTCTCTCTCTTAAATAGAAGAGAGCTGAGTTCTCTGTGAGTAGATGAGGAAGCATTAATTGGTACTCTGAAAGGCAAGAACTTTACACTGTGTGAGAAATAGATGTGTTTGAATGCTGAGTCTTTCACAATATGTTTTCAAACAAGCACAATTCCTTTCTGTTGGCTAGATTCAGCAATCAAGAGGCATAACATAAGCAGCGTGTTCCTTAAAAATACTAATTACTCAAAGACACAAAACGCTTCAAAACTCTTTGCGAGACACTTGCAAGACACAGAAAATCCCTAAGGCTCCTTTTGTCGAAAGAGACAAAATAAAATCATGTTTAAAATTAAGTACTTCCCCTGATTTCTTCTGCAGTAGACAAATGATTTGCTTTGTGAAGGAACACATCACAAAGACTGCTAACATAATAATATTTCTATCAGGTCAGCACACCAAAATGCAGAATGCATGGCCAGTACCAGGTACAACTAATACAGAGGCCAAGTGTAAGGTCCTGCACCTGGGTCAGCGCAATCCCAGGCACAGACACAGGCTGAGTGGTGAATGGCTGGAGAGCAGCCCTGAGGAGAAGGACCTGGGGGTCTGGGTTGATGAAAAGCTCAACATGAGCCGGCAGTGTGCACATGCAGCCCAGACAGCAACCCTGTGCTGGGCTGCATCAAGAGAAGTGTGGCCAGCAGGGCAAGGGAGGGGATTCTCCCCCTTTACTCTGCTCTCCTCAGACCCCACCTGGAGTACTGTGTGCAGTTCTGGAGCCCCCAATACAAGAAGGACATGGAACTGCTGGAGTGGGTCCAAAGGAGAGCCACGAAGATGATCAGAGGGCTGGAGCACCTCTGCTATGAGGACAGGCTGAGAGAGTTGNGGATGAGTCCTTGAGCAACCTGCTCTAGTGGGAGGTGTCCCTGCCTATGGCAGGGGGTTGGAGCTGGATGATCCTTGAGGTCCCTTCCAACCTAAACCATTCTATGATTCTGTGATTCTATGAAATGTTTAATGGTGTACGCTTTTCAGATTGCCAGATGTTTAGATCTAGCCACTGCAACTTCACAGTATTTTAATCTCTGTGTGAAAGATTCTAGGTATGGTGTACGGTGGGGTTTTTGTTTGTCTGGTTTTTTTCCTTAGCAAATCCTGTTTTTCTGAAAATTCCTAATGAATAAAAGATAAAAATGTAAAGAAATTGACTTCAGTCATTCTTCATGTATTATTCAACAGTCTGCTGGGCTTATGCAGTATCTAGATACTCTAATTAGCTACCTTAGACAGAGAAGACCTAGTTTAGAATATTGAAAATAATAGGTTTCAGAGTGCAATTAAGGGTAAATACGGGATTAGGTTTCCTAGTACAAGGTAACATCCATCTGGCATCATTTCACTTGTAGTCCTATGTATTATTTGATTGTGAGATGGAAAATTGCAGAGAGATTTTTACTAACAGGACATGAAATGATAACATGAGCAACCCGTGCTGGGAAGTGTCCTTGAGTACATCCTGGGACTTAAGATACCAGGCTCTGGATAGCACCCCCCACATGCAGCTGCAGTGGTTGGAGTGCCAGCTGCATGTGGGCAGAGTTAGCCAGCCCCCTCAGAATGGTATGGTAATGTCACCTATCCATGCCATGCTTGTAACCCTGGACCAACTGGAGCTATCTGTATGTAACCAACCCTGAACTAAGTTAGTTGTGCATGCCTCTTCTAAGAAAGCATCTAAGTTACTGTATCATGGAAATAAAGTGGAGAATGACCATTCTAACCACACTGGTGAACAAAGAGTCATTTTATCCCAGGTGCAACGCTGGCAGAAAATGGTAAATAATCCAGAGTCAGACTAATTTCTTTAAACTCACTGTTAATTCTCTAACACTGGGAAGAAAATACTCCGGATAAATGAACCGCCTCTGTCTGAAGCAAAACATCTCAACCTCTATCAAGAAGGCTTTCTTTTTTTTTTCTGAGTTATTAATGAAAAAAAAAAATCCTCATTTGACATTCAGTTACGTGTGGGCATTGAATATTTGTCCCCTGTGACTGACCCTTAAGTATTTCATGATATAGAAGAGCAGATGTGAGACCCAAGTGTTTCGCTGGCTCAAACAGTGCCCCTGAGGTACATATGGTCTGAGGGGCAATGCCTCGGTCCAGGGACTGCCATGTAGAAGGTGAAGGTAAAACAGGAGAACTTCCAGGGAAGTAGGAGGGAGTAGAGGGCTGAAGGAAGTAGTTTGGTACTTCCTGCCTCACCCTACTGCCGCTGCACACTTCCTACTCTGCACAGCCCCATGGCTCTCTGTTCCCACTGATGCCTGCATGGCATTGCCCTGCTTCACACTGCCCGTGGCCTAGAGAAGACCACAAGGTGCAGCACTGTTCTCCTGCTAGTGCAAATAACCTGCTAACTGCTCTTGCAACAATGCCAGCCATTTTCATGCCAGGGAAATGGTGATCACTCTTCTATTTGATATGCATTTTTCCTACTGCTTTTCCCTCCTCTTTTCCTTCTGTTCCACTTCAACCTAATAAACCCAGTTCACCAACTGTTTGGCATCATTTCATCTTCATTTACTCCAAGGGAATTATTTGAACCTTAACATGGCCACCCTCAACCCCCTACTGACCAGGTTTGGTAAGAGTAATACCAGGTAGAAACAACAGACAATAAAAATGTCTGAGGCCTAGACTGGCAATGAAAACAGATATCTCATTAATAAAAAATGACTACGTTCCTGGTTGCCCTCCATATAGAGACAGAGGTAGATAGAGAGGTAGAGAGATGTGAATATATATGACACACATTGACTATAGCTGGCCATAAATCAAACTGGCAATGATAACTGATTGTCTTCAAATCCTCACTGCTGCTTCACACTAGTTGAAAATAGTTATTTTTATGATATGGGATCTGTTATTATAAACCTGTATATGTATCTTTTTTGCAAAATCATGCATCCATATATACTGAAAATTTAGATACACTTCAACTTGAACCTACTGTTTTTACCAGTGAAGTGAGGTTTAAGTAACAGCTATGTCATTAGTTGCATTTCAAAGATGTACATCTGAAAAATGACATCTTACTATCAAGTTGCATTCAATAAGCATGTATGAAGTAAGTATGTAAATAGTTCTTCAAATCTGGGTTATTGTGTTTTGCTTCCCTTTACATTTCAGATCATAGAATCATAGAATCAAACAGGTTGGAAGAGACCTCCAAGATCATCCAGACCAACCTATCATCCAGCCCTATCCAGTCAACTAGACCATGGCACTAAGTACCTCAGCCAGGCTTTTCTTGAACATCTCCAGAGATGATGACTCCACCACCTCCCTGGGCAGCCCAGTCCAATGCCAATCACTCTCTCTGAGAAGAACTTCCTCCTAACATCCAGCCTAGACCTCCCCCAGCACAACTTGAGACTGTCCCCTTGTTCTGTTGCTGGTTGCCTGGCAGAAGAGACCAACTCCCACCTGGCTACAACCTCCCTTCAGGTAGTTGTAGACAGCAATGAGGTCACCCCTAAGCCTCCTCTTCTCCAGATGTTCTTGAGCTTTTTGTTTCCTTTCATTTCCTGACATTCTGTAACATTTAAGGACAAAACCCATCAGTGTACTAAGGAGCTTTATTGTTTAACATAGAGAAATTTAGCAGTATTTCATTCTCTAATTGAATCATAGAATCACAGAACCGTTTAGGTTGGAAGTGACCTCAGTGATCATTGTTAAGGGTTCGCCCTCCTGAGAGGTGGTTTGAACCTGACCCCAGGTCATCCTGATTCCTCCTGGGGGTTGTCTTGAACCTGATCCCAGGTACAATGATTAGCCCACTCTTATTTCACTCTCTCTGTTCTCCTTCACCTGATGAGCACATCCTGTTCCAGCTGCTCCTGCTTTGCCACGTGGCCAGCCAACCACATGGTGGACCAACCACCTCTTGAATTTACCTCCATCCCTTGCCATCAATCCGGTTTTTTATATATTTTGTATCTGTTTTCCTCCCCTTATATTTTTGTAACCCCCCCTTTACCATAAATACCCTTTATTTATTGTTAAACTTTTCCTTTTAACTACCAAATTGGAGCAAGACAATTCTGTGGGTGTTTTCTACCCCTTTTCACCCTTCTGCCTAAAATCTTCCTACAGGGAGAAGGGAGAGGGAGAGGCATCATAAAAATATTAGTTCTGTTAGAGTTTGGGTCTCTGGGAAGCTTAAACTGGGACAATCATCTAGTTCCAACCCCCCACCATAGGCAGGGACACCTCCCACTAGAACAAGTCATTCAAGGCCTTATCCAACCTAGTCCTGAACACCTCCAAGGAGGGAGCATCCACAGCCTCCCTGGGCAACCTATGCCAGTGTTTCACCACCCTCACCATAAAGAACTTCTTCGTAACGTCTAGTTTAAATCTCCCCTCTTTCAATTGAAACCCATCACTCCTCATCCTGTCATTACAAGACCTTGTAAATAGTCCCTCTCCAGCCTTTCTCTGGCCCTCTTCAGATACTGGAAGGCTACTATAAGGTCTCCTCAAAGCCTTCTCTTCTCCAGGCTGAAGAGCCCCAACTCTTGTAGCCTGCCCTCATCAGAGAGGTGCTCCAGCCCTCTGATCATCTTTGTGGCCTTCCTCTGGACTTGCTCCAACAGTTTGATGTCCTTCCTGTGCTGGGGGCTCCAGAACTGTACACAGTACTCCAGATGGGGTCTGATGAGAGCATCTCCCTTGCCCCGCTGGCTACACTTCTCTTGATGCAGTTCAGGATACGGTTGCTGTCTGGGTGCCATGTGCACATTGCAGGCTCATGTTGAGCTCTTCATCAACCAAGATCCCCAGGTCCTTTTCCTCAGTGCTGCTCTCCACCTATTCAGCACCCAGCTTGGATTTGTGCTTGGGATTGTGTCAACCAAGGTGCCGGACCTTGGACTTGGCCTTGTTGAATGTCATGAGGTTGGCCGGGGCCCACCTCTGCAGCCTGTCCAGCTCCCTCTAGATGGCATCCCCACCCTCTAGCAAGTTGACTGTGCCACACAGCTTGGTGCCATCTGCAAACTTGCTGACAAAGATGTTAAACAGCATTGATAGCAGCACTGACTTCTGAGGGATGCCACCTGTCACTGGTTTCCAGGTCGACATTGTGCCATTGATCACAACTCTCTTGCTGTGACCATTCATCCAGTTCCTTATCCAGCAGTGCCCCCCCATCAAGTCTCTGTTTTTCCAGTTTGGTGACCAGCATGTCTTGTGAGACACAGTCAAATTACTTACTCAGGTCCAGGTAGATGATGTCAGTTGCCCTTCCCTTGTCCACTGTTGCTGTGACTTCATCATAAAAAGCCATTCAATTTGTCAGGCATGATCTGCCCTTGGTGAAGCCACTGCTGGTTACCACCAATCACCTCTGCTTTGTTTTCCATTTGCCTTAGCAGAGCCTTCAGGAGGATCTACTCAGTGTTCTTGCCAGGCACAGAGGTGACACTGACTGGTCAGTGGTTCTGAGTCATCCTTTTTTCCTTTCTTGAAGATGGGGTTTATGTTCCCCATTTTCCAGTCACCAAGAACTTCACCAGTCTTCCAGGACCTTTCAAATATGATGAAATATGAATAATAGTTCTGATGCTGATCCATCAGATACTTTGCTAGGTTTGTGATATGGCCAACTATAATTTGACAACTATCTAATGAGTATTCCTGTGTCATTCTGAGTAATGGTAATTATGGAGTGAAATACTATAACATTGAGGTTAATGTATGTTTTAGGAGACAAAATTGTTATCAATTGTTGACATTAATTTCTAGAGCATCTTCCTGAATTGTCAAATGGTGAAAAAAACAGATAATTAGCATAAAAGGATAGAGTGGGGGAAAATGGAATAATACCGGGCATTTTACTGCCATGTGATAACATTATGGATATTGCATTAGATGCAAATAAAAATAAGTCTTGCATCACAAAAATCACAGGATCACAGGATGTTACAGGTTGGAAGGGACCCAAGGAGATTGAGTTCGTCGAACTCAGCCCCGCTGCCAGAGTAGGACAATACTATCCAACACAGATCACAGGGGAACACATCCAGACTGGCCTTGACAGTCTCCAGAGAAGACCCCACAACCTCTCTGGGGAGCCTGTTCCAGTGCTCTGGGACCCTTACAGTAAAGAATTTCCCCCTTGTGATAAGGTGGAACCTCTTTTGCTGCAACTTACACCCATTGCTCCTTGTCCTATTACATGGAGCAAGCAAGAAGAGCATGTCCCCCACCTCCACCCCAGCCAGCCCTCAAATATTTATAAATACTTATCAAGTCCCCTCTCAATCTTCTCTTCTCTAGACTAAAAAGCCCCAGGTCCCTCAGCCTCTCCTCATAAGGCATACCTTCCAGTCCCCTAATCATCATTGTAGCACTCCAATGGACCCTCTCCAGCAGATCCCTGTCCCTCTTAAACTGGGGAGCCCAAAACTGAACACAGGATTCAAGATGTGGTCTCACCAGGGCAGAATAGAGGGGAAGGAGAACCTCCCTTGATCTGCTGGACACACTCTTCCTAATACACCCCAGGATGCCATTGGCCTTCTTGGCCACAAGGGCACATTGCTGTGCCATGGTTAACTTGTTATCCAGCAGGACCCCCAGGTCCCTCTCCAAGGGACTGCTCTCAAGCAGGTCACCTCCCAACCTGTACTGGTGGAGTTTATTATTCCTTCCCAGATGCAGGACTCTGCACTTGTCCTTGTTGAACTTCACCTGGTTCCTCTGTGCCCAGNATATATGTATATATATACACACATACATATATATATAAAATTCCAATACCTTTTGCCAAGCTCTCTGAAACTGACCAATTCAATAGTGGATTGTTACATATGATAAATTTCTCTCTGGCTACTTTTTATTGTAAGAGGAAGGCAGTTCCTCAGTATTCATCTACCAAAACAATTGATGTTATTTAATCAAATTTCCTGAAAAAAAGAAATTACAGAAGAATCATAGAATCTTAGAACCAACCAGGTTGGAAGAGACCTCCAAGATCATCCAGTCTAACCTATCACCCATCTCTGTCCAATAAACTAGACCATGGCACTAATTGCCTCATCCAGTCTTTTTTTGAACACCTCCAGTCTTTATTTCAGGCTGAATAATTATTATGTTCATAAGCATGAATTCTTCAATTCCAGATAGATGGATTAACAACTGAATTAGTGATGCTACAGGTCTTTAGAGTCAGTCTAGAGAATTAGACATCTCTAAAGAAGATGAATTGTTCTGAAACTCTTTCTTTCTTTGTTGTCCATACAATAAGCAAGTATGTCTTGCTCAGACATAGATAGCTATCTTCTGCTCAATTTAATGTGAGGTGAAAGCCACTTTTGTTCTCAGGTTTCACAGAAAGTAGACACTGGAAGGTTAAAAAGACCACTGTGATGATTCAGTCTTATTTCCTCTATAATGCTTATAGTCTAAGTTGTTACAGATTCAGCTCTTTATAACCTGAAATTGAGCATAATTTTTTAAATGAATCAAAAGTAACTCAGAATATATGGAAAATAATGACTTTGAAAATGCAGCAAGAAGACAGATACAATATCTAACTACCGTTTCCTATTGCACTGTTCTAATATTCTTATTTATTGAACAGAAAATAAATTAATTGAAAAATTATTTTTCAGTTTACAAAAAAGAAAAAAAAAATATAACAATTTAAATTTTGCAGTCTTCCCATTAAGCAACTAAATAGCTACAGCACTTTTAGAAGCTAATGTTGTAATTCAGCTACCACAAATTGCAAACACAGGAAAACAAACTGTTCAGCATAATATATCTGCATTTATACTACTTGTCAATCCATATTTCCGCCACTGAAAACATACAAAATCTGTTCCTTTTCTTTTTTTTTTTCTTTCTAATTTTAGAGACATTTTTAACATTGTCTTAAATAGAAATATTCTGGATGCTTGTTCATATTTTGGATGCTTGCCTTAAACAGCTTTATCACTACTGTCTGATTAAAAACTGTAATTTAACGTGTATAGATAGGTAGATATCTATGCACACCAGATTACAGAGTTCTAGCAAATAGCAGCATTTGTAGCATTCTCTGCAAAGTGTGTAGCACACAAGCATGAACAGAAGACTGCATATACCACTTCTGCAGTTTCTCATAAGTATAACATTTCCATATTATGTTTGTTTTCAATTTGTATATTTAATGAAATATTTTCCGTTGCCTAATTCACACTTATTAGCCTTTAGCAGAAATAATGCTTTGCACTTTCATCAGCAATAAAATAACAGAATCACAGAATCACTCAGGGCTGGAACACACAAGGATCATCTAGTTCCAACCCCCTGCCATGGGCACAGACACCCTACTCTAGATCAATCTGGCCAGAGTCTCATCCAGCCTGGCCTTAAACACCTCCAGCAATGGGGCCTCAACCACCTCCCTGGGCAACCCATTCCAGCCTCTCACCACTCCCATGCTGAACAACTTCCTCCTCACATCCAGTCTGAATCTCCCCACCTCCAGCTTTGCTCCATTCCCCCTAGTCCTGTCACTCCCTGATAGCTGAAAAAGTCCCTCCCCATCTTTTTTGTAGGCCCCCTTCGATATTGGAAGGCCACAATAAGGTCACCTCGGAGCCTCCTCTTCTCCAGACTGAAGAGCCCCAGCTCTTTCAGTCTGTCCTCATAGCAGAGATGCTCTATCCCTCTGATCATCAGAAAGTAGTACATAATTTCTCTCTCTTTGCCCTCCTCAAAAACCAAACCAAACCAAAACACAAAAAAGACAGGAATTTAATCTTTTCTGCCAACAGAGAAACACATCAGAGATTCTCTATTGCCAGAATGCAACAAAGAGTGGAAAACTTCCCCATTTCTCTAATTTAAATTGATTGTAACAATCTTACAGAAGCAGATAGGATAATTTATTTTGGAATAGTAAACTAAATGGGAGTTTCATGGGATGTAATTAAAATTCTTACACTGCTAACTTGCCTAGAGAAATGAATGCTACTAGCAATATATGTCATTTCTCATGTATGTTTTCTTATGTCTAGCCTTGTTGACAATAATCAGCAATCTACTTTATCCCCTTTTGACTATATATTTAGTATCTAGGATTCTGTAAACCAGCAACACAAAATAGTGTAACAGTGTGCAATGAACTGTGTAACAGTGTCATTTTAACTTATTTGAGGGTTTGCCTTTAAGACTCCTTCTAGAAACAAACAAGTATAAGCTCCTGTAAATGCTTCCTTGCTAATTACAAGGAGAACAAAATGAAGTACTCACAGGGAGTGTCTTTGATTCTTTTTCACAGGCTAATTGTAGGAAAGCAGATCATCACAAAGAAAATGAGAGTTTTAGGAAGCCATTTAAAGAAATGTAAAGAAATATCAAGATCAGACTGTGGTGGAGAGTCCCAAAGGCCACAAAATGCACTTGAGCGTGTCCTGTCTTGTCTGGACATGTTTACCTGCCTGTCTGCATTGCAGCCAGAGGTGGGAAAACAGGACAAAAGAAACCCAGACAACCTAGTCTGGTTTAGTCTGGTTGCATAAGAGGGGTTTCATAAGACCCATGCCTCTGTTGCTTGCAAGGCGTATGCACCCCCCATTTTTAGAGGAGAACAGCCTATGGGTTCTTCCTTTTTTGGGTATATTTGGGTGATTGCCAAAGGTGATTGGGTGATATTGTGGTCAAAGAGACCATTAGCCTCGTCCATTGTCCTATAAAAGGGGGTAAACAGGTGAATAAGCTGCTTGTGTGCTTGTTTCTCGCTCGTCCACCACCTCAGCCTGCCGTGTCAGCAGCTGAGCCACATTGCAGCCCACATGGAATTCACCACAGGACTTCTACTGAATATTTTCCTCTATACATTTTGGAACACAGACATTAAGACTGAGGACTAGTGAGTACTCTTAATTCTTTATTCAAGTTGCTAAAGGAGTTTAGTTAACCTCACAAGCAGTGAATTAAGACGCAAGATTCTCGCTCAAAGGCATTTCTAAAACCTTTCCAAATTCCATTGCATTCTGTAAAGCAGCTCTGCTAACCGCATCCAAGAACTTGTGTGGATAGTTGTAAATATTTACAAGTTTGGGGGAATTCTCTTTGTATATATTAATAAATTATTTAATAACTCTTGAATTAGCCTCATTGCATTTCACCCCAAACTCAGATTCAACTAGCCCCCCTTCATAACACGGACATACAGACTAGACAGCTACTCCTCTTTCAAGTGCCAAAAATGAGCCAAAAAAAACCCAACCCAAAC
Source organism: Tricholaema leucomelas (assembly GCA_013400475.1). NCBI lineage: Eukaryota > Metazoa > Chordata > Aves > Piciformes > Lybiidae > Tricholaema lacrymosa > Tricholaema leucomelas. Next base: position 21,307 of record WAAF01019518.1, read on the forward strand.
CAAAGAAAAAAGTAAAAATAATAAAAAAAAGTTAATAAATAAACTAATTAACACCTTCCCCTCTTAAAAAAAGGGAAAAAAAACCCAACAAAAAATGCAGTCGTGGGAAGCTGGTGGAGGCGAGAGATCGGGGTACTGACGAGTCGACTCATTAGCTGCTAGCAGTACAGTGCGCTTTATTAAGGCAGTACAGTGATTTATATAGTACTTGGAAGAGGCGTGCACGGCTAGTTGAGGTTGGCACAAGTGGAAAGTACAGATTGCCTCAGAGTTATGTGTAAGGTACAGATAGGTCACTCTGTATCANTATTCCATTCCATTCTATATAAGAAAAGCTTTTCAGTTCATTTTTGTAACCTTGTATTTACATCGATAAACCTTCCTAGAAATCATGTCAGTCACTTCTGCTAGGAAGTTAAGTGCTTATTAAAATTTGGCTCTGAAAATGTCTGCCATTTTTAAGTAGAATCTTACAAACTGATGCTCCAGGTGGCATTATCCTGAGTCTGATAGCAGCACCATACAGAACAGAAGGACTTCCAGTTGACTCTGGTTTCTCCCCTACAATTACTGATGCTATAAAAAAAAAACAAAACAGATTTAAAAGCAGTTCTTCACTATGTAGGACTGACAGTTGTAAGAAAAGCAGCTGAAAGTTTGGTTAAGTTTTTTCATTCTGGTATATTGGCTGATAATTAGCACATTTCACACATTTTAAAAATAGAATTCATATTTATTTGAATCAATTTGTCTCTTAATTACTAAGTGCCTCTATCTCTTTTTTTTAACATATTAATCTCTTTTTTTTTAAATGTATTAATATCATTTTACTTATTCTTTATTAGATGCCCTTTATACCTGAAACGAGTTTTTGCTCAGTTTCAAAAAAGCTGAAAGAATGTCAACCTTTGTCAAACAATGCAAGGTGTAAGAGAAAAAGTCAACATTTTTATTCTTTTTGAAGTGATTTTTTTTTTATCTCTGAGAATTTGTTCTGTGATGACCTCAAACAGAAATCATTCAGTTACAGACAGGCAAACCTGAGAGAAAATGACAAAACCCTCTGATTCTGTAATTAGTTCAATCGAACACAAAAAGCAATTAAAAAGGATATTGAAATCAAGGAGCAGATTCTTAGCTGGTGAAAACTTGTGATGGTCCATTGACTCAAATGAGTAGTTCTGTATAAAAATCTATACTGAAACTCAGGATCATTTACGTTAAGTGGGAAAAACAGCGTAAGTGATACGGCACAGGACCTCACTACAGTTTTAGAAGATGACCTTGGGACAATCTGAATATTTTCCTTATTGAATCTGATTTTATAGACACGAGCTTAAAATAAAATATTGATAAAATGCATTAGACCAAAGTCAGGTTTCTGCTGCAAAATGTGAAGGACTATTTGATAATCAATATGTTGTTTAACCAGCAATCACAGCAAGGACTTCAAGAAGCTTAAAATATGCTTAGGTTATCCCTTTTACAAGAGAAACCTGGCAACTGCTTTCTGAACCAACTGAAGTTTAGGCAGCATCCTATTGGCCAAGCAGCAAATAGGGAATTACTGGATCACAGGATCACAGGATGCTAGGGGTTGTAAGGGACCCAAGAAGATCATCGAGTCCAATGCCCCTGCCAGAGCAGGACAATACTGTCTAACACAGATCACATGAAGACTGGCCTGGAAAGTCTCCAGAAGAGACCCCACAACCTCTCTGAGGAGCCTGCTCCAGTGCTCTGGGACCCTTAACAGTAAAGAAGTTCCCCCTTGTATTGAGGCAGAACCTCTTTTGCTGCAACTTACACCCATTGCTCCTTGTCCTATCCCAGGGAGCAAGGGAGCAGAGCCTGTCTCCCCTCTCCTGGCCAGCCCTCAAATATTTATAAACATTTATCAAATCCCTTCTAAGTCTTCTCTTCTCCAGACTAAAAAGCCCCAAGTCTCCCAGCCTTTCCTCAAAAGCTATGCCCTCCAGTCCCCTAATCATCATCGTAGCCGTCTGCTGGACCCTCTCCAGCAGATCCTTGTCCCTCTTAAACTGGGGAGCCCAAAACTGAACACAGGATTCAAGATGAGGTCTCACCAGGGCAGAATAGAGGGGAAGGAGAACCTCCCCTGATCTGCTGGACACACTCTTCCTAATACACCCCAAGATGCCATTGGCCTTCTTGGCCACAAGGGCACATTGCTGTGCCATGGTTAACTTGTTATCCACCAGGACCCCCAGGTCCCTCTCCACAGGGCTGCTTTCCAGCAGATCACCTCCCAGCCTGTACAGGTGCAATTTATTATTCTTCCCCAGGTGCAGGACTCTGCACTTGTCCTTGTTGAACTTCATCTGGTTCCTCTGTGCCCAGCTCTCCAGTCTGTCCAGGTCTCTCTGGATGGCCACACAGCCTTCAGCTATATCAGCCAAGCCTCCCAGCTTGGTGTCATCAGCACTTGTCATTGATGAAGATGTTGAACAGGACTGAACAATTGCAATAGTGTAATCTTGAAATAACAAAATCTTGAATGACCATTTCAAGGTCTGCCTGTGAATGATGTTGCTGCCACATAGCAGAAGATCTTTTAAGTAGCAGGAATAATTCCATTGTATGTAAATTAGAATTTGCAAAATTTAGGTTAAAAGACCCAAAAGATGTATTTACCTCATTTCATAGAATAATAGAATGGTCTAGGTTGGAAGGGACTTCAAGGATTACCCAGCTCCAACCCCCTGCCATAGGCAGGGACACCTCCCACTAGAGCAGGTTGCTCAAGGCTTCATGCAACCTGGCCTTAAACACCTCCAGAGAGGAAGCATCCACAACCTCCCTGGGCAACCTTTTCCAGTGTCTCACCACCCTCACTGTAAAGAACTTCCTCCTAACATCCAGTCTAAATCTCTTCTTTTCCAGTTTAAACCCATTACCCCTCATCCTGACATTGCAAGACCTTGTAAACAGTCCCTCTCCAGCCTTCCTGTAGGCTCCCTTCAGATCCTGGAAAGGCACTATAAGGTCGTCTCAAATCCTTCTCTTCTCCAAACTGAAGAGCCCCAACTCTCTCAGCCTGTCCTCATAGCAGAGCTGCTGCAGCCCTCTGATCATCCTTGTGGCCCTCCTCTGGACTCGCTCCAGCAGTTCCATGTCCTTCTTGTGTTGGGGGCTCTAGCTTAAAAATTATTTGCATAAAAATATAAAAGTGTTATATATCCTTTTCAATTTCTATTAGACAGTAGAAATAAATATTTCATAGATAATACTTACCAGTGAGGTGTTACATATTCATTTTGTTGTTTGATTCTTACGCACAATGTTTTTTTTCTGAAGCAGGTTTGTGATATTTGGTAGTAGTCTGTAAGCTCTGGGGGCTTTTAGTACAGTTATTTCAATTTTATAATCTTCCTTTTCTCTTTAGCTTTTGTAATATATGAATATTTGATTTTATGGCACTTCAGTTTCTTCAGATAACTTGTGTCAAGAACCTCAAAGTATATAAAGGAAGCATAACATAAATAAGGAGAAAAATCCTGTGAAAGTCATAATGGTATACTTAAAGTATTCTGTATGTATATACATGTGTGTGTGTGTGCAAGATGAGGCACTTAGTGTCATGGTCTAGTTCATTGGCCAGGGCTGGGTACAGATTGGACTGGATGACCTTGAAAGTCTCTTCCAACCTGGTTGATTCTATGACTCTATGTGTGTCCAATAGCTATATGGACTCATTTAAAGGAAACAGCCACTTTTGTGACTGCATTTGCTTTAAAACAGTCGATGTCTTTTTCCAAATGTTACAAATGTTCAGAACCTGAAAATGTCCCAGTAACAGAAAACAATTGTGTTTCTGAAATAATCTGGATTTTGCCTTCTATTTAATGACATCCAATTTGATAGCGAAAAAACAGAAGGTCAGGAAGAATGCATTTAAAATAAAATAGTAAATGAAACTTTGCAGCCCGTGTGCTGGGCTGCATCAAGAGAAGTGTGGCCAGCAGGGCAAGGGAGGTGATTCTCCCCCTTTACTCTGCTCTCGTCAGACCCCACCTGGAGTACTGTGTGCAGTTCTGGAGCCCCCAACACAAGAAGGACATGGAACTGCTGGAGCGGGTCCAGAGGAGAGCCATGAAGATGATCAGAGGGCTGGAGCACCTCTGCTATGAGGACAGGCTGAGAGAGTTGGGGCTCTTCAGCCTGGAGAAGAGAAGTCTTCGAGGAGACCTTGTAGTGGCTTTCCAGTATCTGAAGGGAGCCTACAGGAAGGCTGAGGAGGGACTATTTACACGGTCTAGTAATGTCAGGACGAGGGGGAATGGGTTTAAGCTGGAGGAGGGGAGATTTAGACTGGATGTTAGGAGGAAGTTCTTTACAGTGAGGGTGGTAAGACACTGGGACGGGTTGCCCAGGGAAGTTGTGGATGCTTCCTCCCTGGAGGCGTTTAAGGCCAGGCTGGATGAGGCCTTGGGCAACCTGCTCTAGTGGGAGGTGTCCCTGCCTATGGCAGGGGGTTGGAGCCGGATGATCCTTGAGGTCCTTTCCAACCTAAACCATTCTATGATTCTATGATTATATGATTAATACAGTCTAACATAAGACCACAGTACTAACTTTGACATTTACATTGTTATTTACATATGACAGCTGGCTACAAGTCTCCTGTGGCTCATGAAAGTGAGTGTATATTTGGTTAACATTATTCATTTCACTAATTTTCTCAGATGACTTTTTCTTTTTTTTTTCTGTCCAAGTGATAAAAAATAATACACAAACATGTCAGAGGCCCTGGGTTCACTCCCCAGCATCTCCACCATCACTGGTGGAGTCATTGGGTACTGGAATGGGCTGCCCAGGGAGGTGGTGGAGTGACCATCCCTGGAGCTGTTCAAGGCAGGATTGGACGTGGCACTTGGTGCCATGGTCTAGCCTTGAGCTCTGTGGTAATGGGTTAGACTTGATGATCTATGAGGTCTCTTCCAACCTTGGTAATACTGTGACACTGTGATGTCAGTAAAGGTCTTCATGTTTCAAAAAGTCTATCCAGCTGACCCTCATTTCCTATCTCAGGAGGACATGGACTTCCTAAGATACTTGATTCCTATCTGAAATCACAAGTTTCTGTCTGACATACTGTAGGGACTCTCAAAGGGTGCTGGCTGCTACTGTGTAAGCAGCTGAACTGAAACACGAGTATACTCATGTTTGCAGATGCAACATCGATGCATATAAATTGCACATCCGAGGTTTATATATTTAGAAGGACCTTGGTAGGAGGCTGAGCACAGTCACAGTGTGAGATATGTAAAAGTAAGAAATTATCTACTTGACTATAGTAGTTTTTCTTTCAAAACATGCTTCTTATAGTCTGCTTTGGTTGAAGACCTTCTAAAACTGACTGATACTGGCACGGGTTGGATCCGGTGCAGTCATGCCTGTTGGTCTGTAGGCCCACAGAGCTGCTCTTCCTCTACATGCTGATCAGCACAGAAAAGAGATCAGTAAGCGTGGGGCCAGAACGCAACACATCACAGGCACACATTTAAGAGACATGAAAACACATATCTCATGGGTGTTGGTGTCCCAAGGATATCCAGCCCCCTGAAAAGGTGGATAAATGCTCTCTTCTATTGCATTCATCAGGTGGGTGAGACAACTAATAAATGATGACACTGCATACAAAATCTGGCTTAACCAAACAACTGGTGAAATAATCCAATCATACCCTATCAGACATGCCATTAAGGAGCACAGCACCACAACAGCTTTAAGCTATTTTGTCAAGGTGACAAATAACCACAACAAACCAAACACCATACCATAAAGACCACCGTAAGGAATACAAGCACATGACATCTATGAGAGCTTATGTAGCATGAACAGAAAAGGTGATGCAGACAGAAAACTGAATGCCTTAACATGAAGGAAAACATCATAAAGCAAATATAGGGTGAACAAACTTATTCTAGCAGAAATAGAGACATAGAGAACTAGAGACAGGTTGAGATACTGGAACATGTCCAGAGAAGAGTGACAAAGCTGGTGAGAGGCCTGGAACACAGCCCGGTGAGGAGAAGCTGAGAGAGCTGGGGGTGTGCAGCCTGGAGGAGGCTCAGAAGTGACCTCATTGCTGTCTACAACTATCTGAAGGGAGGCTGTAGCCAGGTGGGAGTTGGTCTCTTCTGCCAGGCAACCAGCAACAGAACAAGGGGACACAGTCTCAAGTTGTGCCAGGGGAGGTCTAGGCTGGATGTTAGGAGGAAGTTCTTGCCAGAGAGAGTGATTGGCATTGGAATGGGCTGCCCAGGGAGGTGGTGGAGTCGCTGCCCCTGGAGGTGTTCAAGAGTGGCTGAGGCACTTAGTGCCTTGGTCTAGTTGATTGGACAGGGCTGGGTGATTGGTTGGACTGGATGATCTTGGAGGTCTCTTCCAACCTGGTGTATTCTATGATTTAACTGAAGTCTCTTGTTACCTCAACTCAGTACTCTGGTCCTATGTTCAGCACCAAAAATATAATGGGTTAATCTAACCTGCCTTTTTTGCTGCCTTCCCCCTTTCCCTCTCTCTGCCACTGTCAGGGGTGGGAAAAAAAGGGCCACTTGAGGGAAAGTTGTTAGCTGAGATAAGGACAATTTACTGCTCTGTTGCAGGGTTATCAGACTGTACAAAAGAAACAGAGAAAGAATGAAAATACCTACTGAACAGAGTCTAGGCCACAAAAACTGTATGAGACCAATGAAAACCTAAATCAAAAAAGGAGTGACTAACCACAGCTCAGACAACGGGGAAGAAACAAAGGAAAAAAAAATCTCAAAACCCAGAACAAGGAACTTTACAGACTACATAATACAAGTCTCACAGACTCTAGGAGATCCCTATCCTGCCATGCAGTGAGCATGGCATAGCATGATGTGCGATATATCATGCAGCCTGCCCTGTTGCTCTGACACAGGCAGCTTAAACCAATACATATTGATGAATTTCTTGCTTTTGGCTTTAAATATTTTTTCCATTGGAAAAATGTATTATAAGAATGTATTTTTAGAAAGATTGTCCTTCCTATTGATTCTACTTGAAACGGCTTTTGAGAATTATTACAGCTGTAGAGATTTACATTCAGACTTTAACTGTAGAGAAGGTTATTAGGCAGCCATGTAATGCTATTGTGGAATCAGATAAAAATACTTCATGAGGTAATGAAGAGTAATATTTTGCACTTTTCACTCTTAGATGAGCTTACAAATGTTAATTAAGTTTCTATGAAAAAAATACTGTCCACTTGTCGTGGGTTTACTAAAGGTAGGTGACAGAAATTAAGCTCTCAGATCAAATTGGAGAGAAAATACAGAATTGTATTTAGAGAGAGAGATACAGCGATAGATCTTACAAAGCGATTTCCCCATCCATGGCAAACCCCCTTGAAGTTTTCCCCATCCCCAAAAAAACTAAATCTCCCTTCCCCAGTGCTCCAATCCTTCCCTCCCCCAACACCTCCAGCCAGCCAAGAGGCCTACTGCTTACATGTTCCCGGTAAAGTGGCTCCTGCCACACACCCAGGGCAGGAGGAGGAGGAAAGGAGAACAAACTGACCTTGTTGTGAGCTTATACCAAGATAGCAGAATTATGGGATTGAATAACAATCTTCTAGTCCCCATAACATTTTTTAACCCTATAGCCTCAACCTGGGACATCACTCTATTGAAAGATGCAATACAGACCATAGTTGACAAAACGTCCTAACTAGACTAGAAAAAAGATTACAAAGGAAATATATTCTCCCTTGGTAGAAAAGGCTGCTTTTTTATTTTTTTCTTGGCATCACAGTCACAATAATTTCAACAGCTGAAGATCCATAGAATCATAGAATTAGCCAGGGTTGGAAGGGACCACAAGGATGATCTAGTTCCAACTCCCCTGCCATGAGCAGCGACACCCTAGCCTTGATCAGGCTGTCCAGAGCCTCATCCAGCCTGGCCTTAAACACCTCCAGGGATGGGGCCCCAACCATCTCCCTGAGCAACCCATTCCAGGCTCTCACCACTCTCATGCAGAAGAATTTCCTCCTCATACCCAGACTGAACTTACTCATCTTCAGCTTTGCTCCATTCTCCCTAGTCCTGTCACTATCTGATATTCTGAAAAGTCTCTCCCCAGCTTTTTTTGTAGGCCCCCGGCCCTTCTTTGGACACGCTCCAGCACGTCCACATCCTTCTTGTAATGGGGGCTCCAGAACTGCATTCATTACACTGATTTTAGTTACTCAAGTTTTACGTCTGAATTAGTTGGGGCAGTTAACAAAGGCAGGAATTAGATATATATAGAGATAGATAGATAGATAGATAGATAGATAGATAGATAGATAGATAGATAATTTTTTTTTCTGAATATCTCTTCCCCCAGACTATATACAAACTAGTTATCCAGAGTAATAGAAAACCAGAGTTATTAAATTTGGGTTCTAATTCAGTCAGGAAATCTTCACAAAGATGCTTATAGGCATTTTTAGCAATTTAGGAAAATCAGGAAAAAGGAAAAGGTGAAGCTACAAAAAGGCTTTACCACATTTATAAATAAGAGGCAGCCCAGAGCCCTAGGGAAAGTCTGATGTACTCATGTCAGTGGAGTAGAATTTGGAGATAGTACTCTGGCTTCTTTGTGACAGTGTCTGGAAGTGCAGATTAGAATCCAGTCACGGATCTACGCANGGAATTAGATATATATAGAGATAGATAGATAGATAGATAGATAGATAGATAGATAGATAGATAGATAATTTTTTTTTCTGAATATCTCTTCCCCCAGACTATATACAAACTAGTTATCCAGAGTAATAGAAAACCAGAGTTATTAAATTTGGGTTCTAATTCAGTCAGGAAATCTTCACAAAGATGCTTATAGGCATTTTTAGCAGTTTAGGAAAATCAGGAAAAAGGAAAAGGTGAAGCTACAAAAAGGCTTTACCACATTTATAAATAAGAGGCAGCCCAGAGCCCTAGGGAAAGTCTGATGTACTCATGTCAGTGGAGTAGAATTTGGAGATAGTACTCTGGCTTCTTTGTGACAGTGTCTGGAAGTGCAGATTAGAATCCAGTCACAGATCTACGCAGCATAGTCCAATGCAAATAGAAAACCCACCAAAGTCAAAGTGACACTGCTTCCAAGAGGCAGATCTCACGAAGCAGCACTGCCTTAGCAGTGCAGGGAAATGCTGAACTGCTCAGCATGCTGCTACAAATGGCGACAGTATGGCAGAGGTAGGTCCTTCCAGGAGAAAGTTAGGATGCGGTGGTCTGAAAGCAGGAACTGCACGCTTTCTTGTCACTCTTCTTCAAGATCCACCTAGCCAACTTGTCTAGTTGCCATATAAATATGCTGGGCATGATTTGTTCTTCTCCATTCAAGACTACAGGGGTGGGGGAAGCAGTTTCTTGGCAAGTTCTCCCCCCATTCAAACCTCTGGAGACAGAGGGTGGGGAAGGGAGTTTGGAGTGCTCTGCCATAATGTCCATTTAAATTTATAGAAGAATATTGGGGGATGGAGGGAAGGAAGCAGACAGAGAGAAGGGAAGAAAGAAAGAGAGAAAGAGAGAAAGAGAGAAAGAGAGAAAGAGAGAAAGAAAGAGAGAAAGAGAGAAAGAGAGAAAGAAAGAAAGAAAGAAAGAAAGAAAGAAAGAAAGAAAGAAAGAAAGAAAGAAAGAGAAAGAAAACAAAATAAAGAAAGAAGGAAATAGGAACAATTTTTTGACAGAAGGATAAGTCTCTGAGTTCCAGTATTGTTTATCTCACCTGATGATCCAGGTAGGCACTCTTAGTTTTGACTGTATGTTCTTTGTACCATATGTTCTTGGTACTACCCCACCCCACACTTCCTTGATAGTCTGAATTTAGTAGCACAAAACAACTGAAAGAATGCGTACAGCTACAGATGAGCAGGTGCTAGAAAGGTAATTGCAAACTCAGTTCAGAGGAACAGTGGATGGAAAGTTTGGAGTCATTAGTATTGGTTCAAAATAAATCTGCAAAGTGATGATATGAAATTACTGATTTTTTTTTTTAACATAAATCTAATATGGCTCTAAATATTTAAGATGCTTTTCTTGCATTGTTAAAATGGCTTAGTAATTTCCCTTTCATATGCACTCTCCAGTTAAGTGGATAGATCTTTCCTGAACACAGTAAACCGGAGTTATTAAATTTCACATTTGTTTAAGGTAAACTCTTTGCATCTGAGGTTAGAATTGAAAATAACAGTAAGAAAGAAGTAAGTGTGAAATTAGAGCTGCTGTCCTCCCCGAAAATGGTAATAAAAGATTAAAATAGAACTTGTGATGGGCAAAGTCTTCCAAAGTGACTTTCACCTGACTCACTGATACTAGAGAATAAATGCAAGGAGACAGTCCTATCCTTAAGACTGTACAACTCTACAGGGATTCAAGAATCCCAAGAAAGAAAAGAAATGATATATCATAGGAAGTTTTAAACATAGTGTGAGAAATATCTTCCCACTAAATGAAAAACACTTCATATAATCTTCTATCATACAACTGTGGTTTAGAATTTTGATCCTCAGAAAGAGACCTGTATGATATAGAGATGAAGTTTTTGATAAAGCACAGTAATGTCCAGCTGGGTCAAATCATATTAACCCAAATTTGCAGAGCTGAAGGATTAGTACTTAAAATACTCTGTGATGGTTTGGGTGTTACCTGCCCCCACCCCACACTTAAGAAAATCACCCAGACTAGACTCAGTTGACCTGGAAATTGGAGAATGAAGTTTTATATTTACAGCTTAGCACAATATAGAAGCAGATATTTACAATATATACAGCTATAGACAGAAATACACAGGTTAAAAAAAGTAATACGGGCAACACAAATCCCTTCCCAGAAACCAGAATCCCACCTTCTCCCCACCTTACCCCAGACCTTGACTTATGTTTAAGGTGAGTCTGGAGGGTCAGCCAGGGGGGTTAGGAAGCAGAAGGATTAGTCACACAAATGCTTAGGTTAGAGAGAGAAGTTCATGCAGCCCCAGAGACAGAGAGCAAACAACTGCCTTATCTATGTTTATGTTCCTGTTCTTCCACATCTCAGCAAGCCTATGAGTGCAGTAGACATCACCATTGTTTCCTTTTCACAGCCTATCATCTAATTCTTCTCACCAAAATATCCCAGCTAGGCTCAAACTAGCACATACTCAAAGAAGCAACAGACACTTTGAGGTGGACATAGTAAAGTTGTTCTAAAATGATGCTGCTTGTTAATTCAGATTTGATTGCAGTCTATTTCATGCTCTGTACAAAATGATTAAAAAAATAGATCAAACAATTCAGAAAAAAAGGTTTTAAAGTGACTATAAATAGTCTTCTTTTTTTTTTTTTTCCCATTGTATCTACTGCAATATCTTCTCCCAATGAAACAAGTCCCAACTTTACTTATAGGTAACTTTAAGCAATCCTGTCAATCGAATTGCTTTTTTAAAAAGGAATGCTTCACCAAACAGATGGGCTTTTCAGCAAGTCTTTGAGGTCACCCAATACTGGTTGTAGTGAAATAAGAAGTATGATCCCTCCTAAAGGACATCTTGTTTCGAGAGGGAAACAGCTTTCATTCAAATGATCCTGAATGTCATGGTAACAGAAGATGAAAGCTAGTTCTGTAAGGGAAAAGTATTCTTTTAAACTGGGAGTTGATTCTATACTCATACCTTCACAGATTGTGCCCTGTGGATTATGGGACTTCAGTGGTCCTTGAAAGAATGATATCAAAGAAAAATTAAATGAAACAAATTAATGAAGATGTTCCTTTACTAGTAAAAGTCACAGCCTCTGAGATACAGCAGTGGATATTCTGGTAAGATCTATTTGAAACATCAATGCAGTGTCAAGAGTCTCATATCCAACTGTTTCAGCTGCTGAGGTGACTATGTGTTCCAGTTTGTTGTCTAGGGCCAAGTTCAGAGAAAGGGCACTCTGTGACCAGTTCTTTGGATTATTACTTCATGATGCACTGAAAGAAATGTATTTCTTTTTTCTCCCCTTTTCTTTTTGTTTGGTTGCTTGCTTGGGGTTTTTTATTACTTATTTTTTTATAACTATTCAAACAACTTTGGAAAAACCTATTTTTAATAAATGTTCCAGCTTCTCTCTCCATGTGAATGACATATATTTGCTTCTGTGGAACCTGTCACAGTAAATAGAACATTTCAGAGATGCGGGGTGAAAATTGCTCTGTGGCTAAAGATATTGGTCAACAACTGAGCAGAAACTGTATCAACATACTAGTAAATAGCTCATGTTATCACTCACACATGATATATGCATTTGAGTGTTCCAATTCAAATTGTTTAATGATTTTTCACTCCTCTCCTACACATCTAAGAATCAAGATACCTTTCAGGACTAACATCTACATCTACAATGATTGCAGCATCAATCATTTAACTGTTAATGCAATGCTGAGAAACTGAGACTGAAAAAAACTGTAAAAAGATATCCATGAATACTAAGTCCTACAATGTTAATCAATGGCACTGGAGAAAGAAACACTATTAAAGCACAGGCTTTAAGATCTAGCCTGAAAATATCTGGTGTTTTTGTAAATATGTTTCTTTGACCCATACTGTTGCAAAAGATTCTGGCCAAAGAAGCATACTTTGGACAAAGAAAAGTAAGAATAATTAAATGAGATTTATATCACTGATCTCATAAGAAATTAGAAGAATTAATAGTAATCTGTAAAATTCTGCATGCTAAGTATTTGTTTAGTTTCGGTAGGTTCAGACTGGATGTGAGGAGGAAGTTGTTCTGCATGAGAGTGGTGAGAGGCTGGAATGGGTTGCCCAGGGATGTGGTTGAGGTTCCATGCCTGGAGGTGTTTAAGGCCAGGCTGGATGAGGCTCTGACCAGCCTGATCTAGGCTAGGGTGTCCCTGGGCATGGCAGGGGGGTTGGAACTAGATGATCCTTGTGGTCCCTTCCAACTCTGACTGAATCTATGATTCTATGATTCCATTTCATAAATTACAATGGTTATTAACAACAATGAGAAAAGGCAACTACAGTGATTTTAATGAAATTGTAAAGTTAATGATGAAACTCTAATTTCCCCTGCAAATGGACATTTAGTGTCTGTTTTTCTCAATTACAAATTATGCTTTATTCTTTCTGCTTCAACTTTCTATGCATGGAAAGTATACAAGTTAACCATGGGACAGCAATGTGCCCTCATGGCCAAGAAGACAAACAGGAACCTGGGGTGTATTAGGAAGAGTGTGTCCAGCAGATCAAGGGAGGTTCTCCTTCCCCTCTATTCTGCCCTGGTGAGACCTCATCTTGAATACTGCATTCAGTTTTGGGCTCCCCAGTTTAAGAGGGACAGGGATCTGCTGGAGAAGGTCCAGTGGAGGGCTACAAGGATGATTAGGGTACTGAAGGGCATGCCTTAGGAGGAGAGACTGAGGGACCAGGGTTTTTTAGTCTGGAAAATAGAATACTGAGAGGGGATTTAATAAATGTTAACAAACACCTGAGGGCTGGGGGTCAGGAAGGTGGGATAGGCTCTTCTCACTTGCTCCCTGGGATAGGACAAGGAGCAATGGGTGTAAGTTGCAGCAAAAGAGGTTCCACCTCAACACAAGGGGGAACTTCTGGACTCTAAGGGTCACAGAGCACTGGAGCAGGCTCCCCAGGGAGGTTGTGAAGTCTCCTTCCCTGGAGACTTTCTAGGCCTGTCTGACTGAGTTCCTCTGTGATCTGTGTTAGATTGTGTGGTCCTGCTCTGGCAGGATTGGTGAACTCAGTGATCTCCTTGGGTCCTTTCCAACCTCTAATATCCTGTGATCCTGTGTAATGAACAAAATTGTTCTTTGTTATCATGGAAATTTAAGTAAATGGTTAATAGTGCATGAGGAAAAATAGACTACACCTTCTTCAGCGATTTTGGAGTTCTTCTGCGGGATCTATTGTAGCATAACATCGAACAGTATCTCCTAGCTCTAACAATTGCAGTAGTTTGTTGAATTTGAAGAAATGCACATACTTTGAAATAAGCACATACTAAAAAAGGCTGCTGATCTGCATCTAAGCCTCCCCTAATATTTGTCACTAGGTTTGGCCACCTCATAAAATATTCAATAAAGTATTTATATGCTGCTATTACTGGTAAAAAGAAAAGGGAGTGTGTTTGACTCCTCTGTGTTGCTTTGCTTTGTATGCTGGTGCTAGATTTAATAGTAGAAAAACATTCAATTAGAGATGTTTGCAGTGAGATCGATGCTTGTTTTTCTGTTCAAGAAACTGGAAAATACTGGAGGCAGACCCTCAGTCAAAGAAAAATGTCACACTTCAATTAATTCATCAAAGAAACAACAGTTTACACCACCTGAGGATCTTTTCTGTACCATACTTGCTTTCTGTGTTTTCATTTTTGAATTTGATGTTGGCTTCGATGCAGGAGTTGCACCCATATCGTTCTCAATATCAGTGCATTGCTGGGGAGAGGAACTGGCACACTGAGACCTGTGTTTCATGTCTTACTGAGCAGTAAAAGTCATTCTGTATGTGAGCACAGGTTTACTCAGTATGTTTATAATCCAAGCTCCCTAAGAAAGGCATTTTGTATGGACATTTACACAGAGACCAGATGACAGAGATCTCTCCTTTATACACAAATGGGATTACTAAGTAAAATGGAAGGTTGTGGTGGTAGGCTTGATGGACCAAACGTGGGCTTATCCATGTTGGCATGCCCAGACATCTTCCCCTGTTCCCCTGCTTCTCCTATGCTGGGGAAGCAACGGTGGGAGGGGAGGGCAAAAGCCCTGGCTTCACCTAATACGGTGAGGCATGGTAAAGTGCCATTCAAATCGGCTAATCTATGTCCAAAGCCCCACTAGTCTTAGGATGGATATTGATCAAAGGGATAAGCAGGTAGCATGAGGGCTGCTGCCTCCTCATTTTGCATCCTGAATTTGCCTGGAGAACTTACCAGGAACAGGCTGTAAATGTCTGCATGCGATCAGCCTGCATAGCCAGAGTGACACTGTGCTGAGACGGCACATCGCAAGACATCCTGCCTGCACCTGAAAGTCTCCTGCTAAGACAAGAGGTGCTGAAGATGCACAGATCATCCAGAGGAGCCAGGAGATAAGGTCAGAGACTGTCTGCCTTCTTTTCCCAGGAGCCTGGGAAGAGTCAAGTCTCAGCAGCCAACAAGACAGAGTTCCATGTGCTTTGGGTACTCTCTGATTTATAATTTGTGAGTAAATATTTAAAAGTCTCTTCCAGTATAATGTTTGCATTTGCCACTTAAGAAATAAGTGCTCTAGTTTTGCCTGTGCCCTTAGTGTATAAATTTCCAACCTGTGCATTTTTGAACCTGTGAATAAGTTTCTGGTGAGTTTTAATGTTAATAAACAGTTTTCATAGTTACTAACAATCATCGCCTGCATATAAAAATTAATACAGATTATTAATTTTGCATAATCCCTCACAAAGGTATGTAAAAGACAACTGCTATTTATTATGAACTAGAATTTAATAAGTTTTACATTCCTGGTTAAGGACTAGAAAAATCTAATGCCTATACAGAACATGAAGGTCAACTATCTCCTATTAAATGTTTCTTGTAAACTACAGGAAAGTCATCATTTTCTGCATTATTGTTTATAAGACTAGATTAGAATCATTTCCTGTTCTTCCATCAGGTCAGATCTATAAATAAAAATAAAGATTACTTGCTAAGTAGACATAAAAGCAAAAATTTAAGAGCAACTCAGACTCACAGAAGACTTCGAGTGAGAGCATTGCTTTATTCCTTATGATTCTTCATTATAGAATTCTAAATATAGTCTGTATTCCCTTAGCTGAAACCAGAAATGAAGTAAAAATGATTAAAACTTGTGAGAACTGATACGTAATTACGAATGGATTTCACAGCTTTAAAGTGCAGTAAGTTTTGAAAAAACTTTAAACACGTAGTGTGTAAGCGAATCCTTTTGTTCATACTCAGAGGCAGCGTTAATATCAGCACCTGGCCTAGCTGAACTAGTAGAAAATCTTAGTTATCACAGTATCACAGTATCACAGTATTACCAAGGTTGGAAGAGACCTCACAGATCATCAAGTTCAAGCCGTTACCACAGAGCTCAAGGCTAGACCATGGCACCAAGTGCCACGTCCAATCCTGCCTTGAACAGCTCCAGGGACGGCGACTCCACCACCTCCCTGGGCAGCCCATTCCAGTAGCCAATGACTCTCTCAGTGAAGAACTTTCTCCTCACCTCAAGCCTAAATTTCCCCTGGCATAGCTTGAGGCTGTGTCCTCTTGTTCTGGTGCTGGCCGCCTGAGAGAAGAAAGCAACCTCCTCCTGGCTACAACCACCCCTCAGGTAGTTGTAGACAGCAATAAGGTCTCCCCTGAGCCTCCTCTTCTCCAGGCCAACAAATCTCCAGGCCAAACAATCCCAGCTCCCTCAGCCTCTCCTCATAGGGCTTGTGCTCGAAGCCTCTCACCAGCCTCGTCGCCCTTCTCTGGACACGTTCAAGCATCTCAATGTCCCTCTTAAACTGGGGGGCCCAGAACTGGACACAGTACTCAAGGTCATCCAACATGCTACAAGAGTTGTAATTTGTAAAGAAACATTGCTATCCTGGTATTAAGACAATTTTCTCCAAGGTAAATACATATATGACTGAGGGTTTTGGTTTTTTTTTAAGTGAAGGTTTGAGTTGATGCAATCACATAATGACTTTAAATCTAATTTAATGAAAACAGAAAATTCAGCTGTTTAACACTGCTTACTATATGCAGAAATATACACACAGAGTAAGCACTGATTTACTTATTTTTAAAAATTCTGTGTGGATAATGGAGGGGAGGCTTTTTACATCTGTTTGTTTGTTTGTTTTTTAAACAGTGTTTAACTCATTTATATTGTGAGTACATGTATGTCTTCCCATCTCACTTTATATGCCTCTGTTAAAGATCAACATTATCGATAGTGAAATTGGCAAAGTACAATAGACAAAGATATTTACTCCTTTGCCATTTGCTGTACTTGAAAAAAATAGAGTGCACATTCATAGAATCATAGAATCAACCAGGTTGAAAGAGACCTCCAAGATCAGCCAGTCCAACTTATCACCCAGCCCTGGCCAATCAACTAGACCATGGCACTAAGTGCCTCACACAGGCTTTTCTTGAACACCCCCAGGGATGGTGACTCTACCACCTCCCTGGGCAGCCCATTCCAGTGGAAAATCACTCTGGGAAGAACTTCCACCTAACATCCAGCCTATATCTCCCCCGACACAACTTGAGACTGTGTCCCCTTGTTCTGTTGCTGGCTGCCTGGGAGGAGAGACCAAACTCCACCTGATTACATCCTCGCTTTGAGTAGTTGTGAAAAAAAAAACCAAACGCAAAAGCTAAAGTCAGTATTATATTAAGCCTTTCAGTCCAAACACATGAATTGCAGACTAGCCACTGTTTACCCATATATTTCATAGTGGATCAAATTATTTTTCCTGTACACATCTGTTAATTTCTTTTATTGTATTTTTTCAGTTTTCAGTTTGCTATTCACTAAAATCTTGGTAAACCAAATTTCTTTAGACATATAGCCTCAGATGAAATGATATTTTTCCTTTACATAAATGGGCTTTGTCTTTTTCTCCTTCTCTATTCAAAAATTACTTTTACTGGTAAAATCAGATTTCTTTTAATAGAAATTTGGGTCTTAAAACACCACCGCCATACCACATTACCATTCTCTCCCCTTTATTTGCTTTCATACAGCTGAACATAGGATAGATAGAATTTTATGCTTTTCTAATATAGTCTATAGAATCATAACCTTGATCTCTTAAATGGTACAGTATCTGACTTCAGTCCAGTAGATGAGCTTAGCAAGAGTGTACTTAACCACAAGCATACCCGAGATGTGCTTCAATTAAAGTACATGATGGTTTAATTTACTTTGATGGAACTAATTAAGGGTGTATGCATATAGAGTTGATTTTTGGACAGGGATATTACATGTGATATTTTCTGATGGTTTCCAGCTCCCTAAAATTCAGAGCTAATAATGCAAGAGATGATGCTTAGCAGCATGCTTAAAGATGATTTGGCACTTTAAATGTTGCAAAGTTCTCTACAAACGTGGTGAGAATAATTATTTCTGCATGGTCGTCAGAAAAAATACTTTTGGAAATAAAAAATGCAAATAGAATAGAATAGAATAGAATCAACCAGGTTGGAAGAGACCTCCAAGATCATCCAGACCAACCTAGCACCCAGCCCTATCCAGTCAACTGATTGCAGTCAATTGATGGCATTTTTTAAAAAACTGAATTATGATTAAAAATGTGATAAATGAAAGATGGCATTTTGGTTGAAAGATGGGAATAATTAATTTTATTTGTGACTATATGGTAGCATAAGCAAGCATGGCAATATTTCCTTCTTTTTTTCAAGAACACTGAAAATGATGGCTGTTCTGGTATGTATGTTATGGCCTGTGTAATGATAGTCCATAAAAGAGGCCTGATCCTCCTGTTGTGGTAGGCCTAATAGGCACAAAATTGGCTTATACACATCCTGGCTTCCCCAGGCATGTTTTTCTGCTCTCCCTCCTGTTAAGGGGGGAAATAACCACAGGAAAGAAGACAAAAGAACATGGAGCCAGTAAGTCTAAAGACTATGGCCTGCCCAGACTTGTCTTGGTCCTGTGGTAAACTTAGCTTGTGCCTGCCTTGTGCAAGACCTATGCTTTTCCCAAATTTGAGTAAAGCAAGCCTATGGCTTTGCCTAATATGGTCAGGTTTGTCTAACTGCCATTCTGATTGGGTATTCTGTGTCCAAAGGCCCATGGATCTTGGCCCACATTGATAAAGAGATATGCAGGAAAGCATAGTCTGCTCTGCCATGCTATTCGTGCCTGCTGTTCCCTGCTGCTATTGTTCACTGCCTTATTGTTTGCCTGGAAACTCCACTGTCATGAGTTTATGAGGAATAGGCTCTAAATGCCTTCACGTGATTGGCCTGCATCATGCTGCTTCTGCTGGGGAGCTCCGAGCTGCATCTCTCTCTCTCTAGCCTCTTTGACTAATCCACTTTGCTTCCTAATCCCCCGGCCAAACCTCCATTCTTCCTTGGGACTGGGGTAAGGTTGAGAGGGGTACGGGGAAGGTGAAGGGGCAGTTGAGAGCCCCTCCTGGGGACTCAGGTTTCTGGGAGAGCTGTTGTGGTTTTTTATTACCTTTTACCTTGTATATTTCTGTATACAACTGTATATACTGTAAATATCTGTATGAAGCTGTAAATAATAAGCTTCATTCAATTTCCAGAGCTGGCTGAGTGTAGTCTGGGTGATTTTACAAAGTGAGTGGGGGGCAGGGAACACCCAAACCATCACACCTCTCCAGCAGATCCCTGTCCCTCTCAAACTGGGGAGCCCAAAACTAAACACATTATTCAAGATGAGGTCTCACCAGGGCAGAGTAGAGGGGAAGGAGAACCTCCCTTGATCTGCTGGACACACTCCTCCCAATACACCCAGGATCCCATTGGCCTTCTTGGCCACAAGGGCAGATTGCTGTGCCATGGTTAACTTGTTATCCACCAGGATCCCCAGGTCCCTCTCCACAGGACTGCTTTCCAGAAGATCACCTCCCAGCTTGCACTGGTGCAGTTTATTATTCCTCCCCAGATGCAGGACTCTGCACTTGTCCTTGTTGAACTTCATTTAGTTCCTCTATGCCCAGCTCTCCAGTCTGTCCAGGTCTCAATGGATGGCTGCTCAACCTTCAGCTGTATCAACCAAGCCTCCCAGCTTGGTGTTGTTAGCAAACTTGCTGAGCAGACACTCTGTGCCCTCATCAATGTCACTGATGAAGATGCTGAACAGCACTGGCCCCAGCACTGATTTCTGTGGGACACCACTAGTCACAGCTCTCCAGCTGGACGTGGCACCATTGATCACCACTCTCTGAACTCTATCTTGCAACCAGTTCCTAATCCACCTCTCAGTCTGCTCTTCCATCCCACACTTCCTCAGCTTGCTCACTAAAATGTCATGGGAGATGGTGTCAAAGGCCTTGATAAGGTCAAAGTAGACTACATCCACTGGTTTCCCTGAAAATATGTTTATTATCCTTTTATATTTAGCCTACTTTTGTAAATAAGAATTTCATTCTACTTCCAAATTCTGAGTAGTGTGGTAATTCACCTTGGGAGGATAAATTCCAAATTTTAAGCGGTGTAAACCCACCATATAGCACTGGTTTTGTTTGGCTGGTGTTTTCCTTTTTAATATAGATCCTGTAATTAGGCACTTTAAATTTAGGCAGGAAATTCAGGTGTTAATGTCAAGTAAAACAGAGAGGTTACTATCAGATTTCTGAACGCTAGAAAAGCCTTATCCAAAAAGATAGAAATAGTCTTTAGACCTCAAACATGACTGATCAATGCAAAGTTATTTTGCTTTCTTTAGTTTTGGAGGGTTTATTTTTACTATTGCTTTTTATAAGGAAATATGTCATTTAGAAAGATTTTAATTGTTTATCAGTGGAAAAAATTGTGCCGGAAAATATATAAATATTCATTGTTCTCAGATTTTTTGGGGGGACATTAACTAACACTGCAATGGTTTAGACCTTTTTTGTGCTCTGTTGGTTTTTGTTTTATTGAACTTGTTATTTAAAAATACATTTAATGCAAATTAATTTTGTACTGAAAGTAATTTAAAGTAATACAATGCTATCATAGACTTTAATGGCATCCTTTGTTTTCTAAATAACAATATTGAAGAAGCATCACATCGAAGAAAGCAATATATTTTCTTTGTATTTGTTATGTGTTTAATGTATGTTATTATAACCTCAGTCGTACAAAGCAAACGTGAATAGTATACTATAAAGTACATACAAATTGAAAACAACAAAGGCAATGTTAAAAGTGTATCAATAGGAGCAAGATTTGCTCTTTTTAAAACTCTTTTCAATATGTTAAGTTACAACTGTATATGTTTATCATATCAAAATAATTTGGAGTTCTTTATCATGGAAAAATAATCTTTTCAGACAGTTACTGGGTAGCAGAGTTGCTCTAAAATGATAAAAAATAAATAAGATGAAGATATAAAGTCCAGCTTTCAATTCCCAGTCTTAACAGTAACTTAACACAAAGATATGCATGTGATGGACATTGTGCCTATTTAGAATCATAGAATGGTTTAGGCTGGAAGGGACCTCAAGGATCATCCAGCTCCAACCCCCTGCCATAGGCAGGGACACCTCCCACTAGAGCAGGCTGCTCAAGACCTCATCCAGCCTGGCCTTAAACGCCTCCAGGGAGGAAGCATCCACAACCTCCCTGGGCAACCTGTTCCAGTGTCTCACCACCCTCACTGTAAAGAACTTCCTCCTAACATCCAGTCTAAATCTCCCCTCTTCCAGTTTAAACCCATTACCCCTCATCCTGGCATTACTAGACCTTGTCAATAGTCCCTCCCCAGCCTTCCTGTAGGCTCCCTTCAGATACTGGAAAGCCACTCTAAGGTCTCCTCGAAGCCTTCTCCTCTCCAGGCTGAAGAGCCCCAACTCTCTCAGCCTGTCCTCATAGCAGAGGTGCTCCAGCCCTCTGATCATCTTCGTGGCTCTCCTCTGGACTTGTTCCAGCAGTTCCATGTCCTTCTTGTGTTGGGGGCTCCAGAACTGCACACAGTACTCCAGGTGGGGTCTGAGGAGAGCAGAGTAAAGGGGGAGAATCCCCTCCCTTGCCCTGCTGGCCACACTTCTCTTGATGCAGCCCAGCACAGGGTTGCTGTCTGGGCTGCATGTGCACACTGCCGGCTCATGTTGAGCTTTTTGTCAACCCAGACCCCCAGGTCCTTTTCCTCAGGGCTGCTCTCCAGCCATTCACCAGGGCGCAATTTGTTTCCCGTTGATATTCCTTCATTAGCTGGATTTAATAGCTGCTTGACATTTCTGACAGATTGATTCTCTTCTACCTCAATATTTTCTAGATATCATGAATTCAACAACAGAAAAATAAGCAGATGCTCATTGGAACACTGATGATGTGGGATAAGACAAGAGAAATACCAGAAAGAAAAGTAAAGATATATGAGTGCCATCATAATTGAGGAGAGAGAGAAGCTTGAAAATCTTAATACTTAAAAGTAAAGTGAATGAGATAATCCTTTTAATGGGATATGAAAAGAATAGACACAGAACTGTCAGTCAACAAACAAAACACTTTCGACAACCTTTATCAGCTACATTTCTGATTATTTACTAGAATAGGAGTAAATGGGAATTCATATCAAATCATTTCATACTGTAAAATATGGATGTCTCTAGCACAGATGTCATTGCATATGGTACTACTTTGGCATTAAATGCATTTAAGACTATGAATTCAAATGGGAACAGGCACAGAAATGTACAGCATGATGAGTGAATGAAATAAGTCTGTCTTAGAAAAGAAAACCAGTGAACTCGACTTTTAAATTTGACTGAGTCTAAGGATATTTATCCACAACAATGGGAGGAAGGAGAAGGAAAATCCAATAAGCTGACCACCTATGTTTGTCAATAAATGTTATTCTCTATTCCTTTCTGTCTTTGGATAATCAGATTATCTTTTCATTGATCCATATAAATTTTATTTTACTTTGGTTGAAGGTATTTTTTCATCATAATGTAATCTAATCACATGATATAGACCCTAATCTCAATAAGAAAAGGAAGAAAGGCACTATAGATATAGAAAACCACCTGCGTGAGTTTATGTGCTACTATTAACAGTACTTAACAAGTTGACTAACTTGAAAAGGTTTTTCAGCATAATCCTGTAAAGGGCTAACCCTCCTGGGAGTGTGGTCTTCGTCCTGGCCCCAGGTCCTCCTGACCCCTCCCTGGGGGTAGGCCCAAACACTACCAAGTGTGGTGGTTAGCCCACTTCCACTGCCTGTGGAAGTGTTTTATAGCCCCCTGTAAAACACAGAGGAACTTCCTGTTTTGTTCGCTCTTGCCCTGCCTCCCTGCCTGACAGCATCTCACATTCCTGTTTCTTGCTACTCATGTTTTACCACGTGGCCATAATCCACGAGGCAGACAAAACCATTGCCATTAATCTGGTTGTATATTTATTGTATGTTGTTTTCCCTTCCCTATACCTTTTTGTAACTCCCCTACCTCAAATACCTTTTATTTATTGTTAGAATTTTCTCTTTTAACTCCCAAGTTGAAGTGAGACTTTACTTGGGTGTGTTTTACCTTTTCCTCTCTACATCTAACTCCCTTTCCTTGAAAAAAGGGGAGGAAGAGTGTGATGGTTTGGGTGTCCCCCGCCCCCCCACACTTTTAGAAATTACCCAGACTAGACTCAGTCAGCTCTGGAAATTTGAATGAAGCTTATATTTACAGATGGCACAAT
>WAAF01019518.1:44801-81239 GCA_013400475.1 Tricholaema leucomelas
TCTCCCCAGCAGGCAAAGCTCCCCAGCGAAGAGAAGAAGCAAGTGACCTAATCTTTGTTTTGCCTTTCTTCTTTACACATCCCAGCAAGACTGTGAGGGAAGTAGACCTCACCATTGTTTTCATTTCTCAGCCTATCATCTAGTTCTTCTCACCAAAACATGCTAGCTAGGCTCAAACTAGCACAAAGAGAAAAAGGCATCCTATAAATTGTTACTGGTTCTACTATATTTGAGTCTCTCGGAAATTTAAACTAGAACCGAGGCAAATCTATACTGGCAATATGATTTGTCTTTTCAATTGAATGTTACCTTTTTTTTTTGGGGGGGGGGGGGGAAAGGTCAAAATTATATTTCCTCTCCTATGAAGTGGAACACAAATGACATAACAAGTGCAGGCTTAGTGCTATGTAGCTGTGTTGAATCACTTGGAGTCCAGTCACCCACACAGACATCTCTGAGGAGATTAATGGTATAGGATATGTGGGGTATTCACGTAAATACTCAAATAAATAGATAAAATACTCATAAATAAATACTCTGCCCTGGTGAGACCTTGAATACTGTGTTCAGTTTTGGCCTCCCCAGTTTAAGAGGCACAGGGATCTGCTAGAGAGGTTCCAGTGGAGGGCTATGAGAATGATTAGGGGACTGGAGGGCATGGCTTATGAGGAGAGGCTGTGAGACTTGGGACTTTTTAGTCTGCAGAAGAGAAGATTGAGAGGGGATTTGATAAATAAGTATTTGAAGGCTGGCCAGGAGGGAGAGCGACCGGCTCTGCTCACTTGCTCCCTGGCATAGGACAAGGAGCAATGGGTGTAAATTGCAGCAAAAGAGGTTCCACCTCAAGACAAGAGGGAACTTCTGGACTCTAAGGGTCACAGAGCACTGGAATAGGCTCCCCAGAGAGGTTGTGGGGTCTGCTTCTATGGAGATTTTCAAGGCCTATCTGGATGTGTTCCTCTATGATCTGTGTTAGATAGTATTGTCCTGCTCTGGCAGGGGGGTTGGACTGGATGATCTCCTTGGGTCCCTTCCAACCCCTAACATCCTGTGAAATGCAGGGATTTTCAATCTGCTTTGCAGATTGTGGGGTTTTTTTGTTTTGTTTTTGTTTTTTAAGTGAGCCTTCTGTCTCTAAAATAGTTTTCAAAATACAAAGATTTTTTGCACTAAAATTTGCACATGGACGCACAAATTTTGAATATGTATGCAATTATGTACACACATGTGCACATCTGTGCTATGTTTACAGATGTATGCCTTACAGTACAAAATTTTTAATTACAATCTGTCATTTTACAGGGATCCATGGTTCTGCAAGTACCTTTTTTCTTCATCTTGGATAAGACGTCACACAAAATGTTTGTGACATGCAGCATCTATTGCCCTGAGAGATAAAGCAGCTTGATAGAACAAACTCCAGAAACTGATAAACAGACTCCATTAAAATGTGTTTTCAGACTAATATTCAGTCAAAATGAGAGTTATCTTTCGCTTTGATGTTGCCATTTGTACTGTAACCCTTATTTAGTTGTTTTGATGTATGCAATAATTGATACTTCAATAATAAACTTGTTTATATTCAAAATGTCTTTAATCCTTCTATGGTTCTTTTGGTGTACTTTGAGACTGAAGTGCTCTCTTGGCATATCACCACTCAGATGTCTTCTTTAAAAGCCTTTCATTGCTAATGCATTGGCATAATAGCAGTGTTTTCATATCTGCTACCTCTCTAGCACTGAGAGACAAATACAGAATTGCTGTCTTGCACTACTAATAATCTTTTAGGTTTTAGTCATACATATATTATTTATATCCAGAAGTTATAATGATCCTGGTTAAGTAGAATGAACAATATGAGAAAACAGAAAAGTGATACTGGAGTGTGAAAAAATATAAGGGAATAAAAAGAACTACTGCAGTATTTTATGAATGGAAAGGGGAGAAAATAGAATCTATATCAATTCAGTATTACTTGCAGAGGAAATGAGACCTCCTATTCTGATTTATTCTTTAAAATCCTGTAAATAAAGAACACTGATAGTGATTTGTTGCTGCATTTATTATTTTTGCTAGTGTTTTGTTCTCAATTCACTCTCTTTCAAACAATAACCTTTTGTGCTTTATCCTTTCCATTCCAGTGAGAAGACATAGTGTGTAAAGTTTGGTTGGCTGCCAGATTCCCATCCAGACACTCTCTCACTTCCCCTCCTCAGCAGGAGGAAGAAAAGAAGATGGTAAAGTTTGTGAGTTGAGATAAAAACAGGGAGATCACTTACTAGTTCTCATCACGAGCATCTTGTCTGCTGGACTCAGCCATACCCTTCAGTGAGTTGGCTGAATCTGTCTGGAATGAGCTGTTCTGGAATAAGGCAGCCCTGACCTCTCTTCAGAGACTATGCCTGCACCTAGGGTGTTTTATATATATATATATGCACACATATGGAATAATTTCACTGGACCACAAACATTACCAAGTTCTTTGAAAATATGCTAAGTTGTGTTTACTGTATATTTAACAGATGAATCATGGAATCTTTAAGGTTCATTGATCACATTATGCTAGTAGTACTCACCTATAGTTAGAATGTCTTGTGCAAACTCTTGATGAACTTCTTTTTCCTAAATGACAACAAATATTAACCCATACACTGGTAGCTATAGCTTTATGAAAATCTCCCACCCTCCCTCAATCAATTTACATACAGAAAGCATTTAAAAGACTCTTGACACAATTGCCCTCATCCTTTCACATAGACAGAATTTCTTCTTGCTTACTTCTCAGGCACACGTATAATTGCTTTTTATAAAAGATTTGTGTTTTCTCCATGTCATACTGCCACTGTGAACATAAGAATTGTTAGGACAGTGTACTTGAAGCATGTTTCCTGCAACTGTTTAATAGCATTTGTTCAGCGGAAAGAAGAGAGTGCTTTGTGGGTTAATGGAGAAGAAAACTCAAACATGAATTCAAGGTGACTAATGGTTGTGCATTGGGATGCTTAAGTGCTGTTGAAGAAGCCAGTGTGAACTGTTAACAAGAAAACTCCATTAGTGACATATTATTATTTTTCTGAGGCTTCTATGGGATCAGAAGGTTTCTTATTTATGGGTAAGTGAATGTGAATATTTTGCTACACGTAAGAGACTTAGGAAAGAAAACTGAGGCTTCTACAAGTAGTGAGAGATATGCATGCCTATAGGGTCCATGGAATTATTGTGCACATACCCCGATCTAAGTTTAGACTCATGGGACAGTGTCTTAATGAAGTATCTCTTTAAAGACAGAGAAACATATGGCTGTGTAGAATCATAGAATTATAGAATCAATCAGCTTGGAAGAGACCTCCAAGATCATCCAGTCCAACCTAGCACCCAGCCCTATCCAGTCAACTAAACCATGTCACCAAGTGCCTCATCCAGTCTTCTATTGAACACCTTCAGGGCTAGTGACTCCACTACCTCCCTGGGCAGCCATTCCAATGGCAAATCACTCTCCCTGTGAAGAACTTCCTCCTAACATCCAGCCTAGACCTCCCTCAGCACAACTTGAGACTGTGTCCCCTTGTTCTATTGCTGGTTGCCTGGGAGAAGAGACCAATCCCCACCTGGCTACAACTTCCTTTCAGGTAGCTGTAGACAGCAGTGTTGATTGCATGTGTTTATTTGTAGTGCTATCTGTTCAGATATGCAAGAATTCAAAGCAAAAAGAAAAAAAATACAGTACTTTTGACTTCAAGTTCTTTCTTTTACCCGGAAATAAGCTTTGATCTAAATCTCACCAAACTCAATGAAAGACTTCCAGTGGTTTGAATCAAAGTGAAAATACTGTAATATGACAAGCGTTTAACAGTTTTCTCATCTTTTTTTCTCCACAGAAAATGTTTTTCTTTCTAATATAATGCATTAAAAAAAAAAGGCAGGAAAAGAGAATATTCACTAATCTTTTAATCAGGAGCTTTTCTTACTTTTTCTGCTAATATAATTAAGAATGCAACTACAATAAGACAATTCAATATATTTGTCACATCTGCTATAAACCTTTGTAATGCCTATTAATAAAATCTTGGGTTTCAGGTTGCTAGACAATTAAGTTTTGTGGGGTTTTTTTGAGGGTTCTGTTTGTTTTGTTTTATTTCTTTTTAGTTTACTTATAGATTTCTGTAGTCTCATGTGCTGGGCATGTTACAAAAAAGAGCCTCGTTTCCAACTTACCTCTGAGTTTTGAAATATCAGTCATTAGACACTGTGAGGTAATGCTAGCAATATTCTAGAGTATTTTGAAGAGTGAGATGCCCTCAAGTGATTCGAGGAATATACAAAATCTTCTTTCTCTGAACATGAGAGCACAAAAGGCCAGGATCTATTACAAAATAAAATGTCACTGCTCTTTCCATTTTCCAGCCTCACAATTTCTAGACCTTTCCCACATAGCTCTGACACGAACTTAAAAACATCTATGTCAATATGGCCCTCTGACCAAGATTTTTTTATCTGTATATCTCTGTATATTTTTTCCCTCTCTGATTGTTAATTTTGGTGATTTTTTTTTTCTGTCATATCGCATCTTCTTATTTCTGTCTTACACATAGGGCTCTAGTCTAGCTATTCCTGAATGTTTAAGCTTATCAGCAGATCACAGCAAGCCTCACCTTTTAGCAAGGTATGCAAAACCAGAGAACCAGAGAATGGTGAGAGCCTGGAATGGGTTGCCCAGGGAGGTGGTTGAGGCCCCATCTCTGGAGGTGTTTAAGGCCAGGCTGGATGAGGCGCTGGCCAGCCTGATCTAGGGTAGGGTGTACCTGCCCAAGGTAGGGGGGGTGGAACTTCATGATCCTTGTGGTCCCTTCCAACTCTGACTGATTCTATGATTCTGTGATCTCTTATTTCAGCTCTGTATCTTTTTATAGGCAGAAACATTACTGTTTCAGTTGTCTGTTCTATAAAGGATGTAGACAGAATAAAGGGGTTTTTTTACACCTTACCTGAATGAGACATTGCATCTATCAACTCTGCTAAGGTTAGCCTAACTCAGAACAAAGTGCTGATAGAAGCTGTAACTGGGAATACAAGTTACAGAACAGAAAGCTAAGGCAACCATGGACTAAACCCATCACACTTAAACAAGTCATGTTACATTTCTAAACTTGGGGGTATAGAATTAGAGGCAGGTGTCTTGAATAATGTTAGGTGCCATTTAAAAAGGAAATCAACCCACCAAATAAAACACCAAATTAATTTCCCTTGAGATGAGAAATTTATCACTTCATTGGGTTTTTTTTTTTTTTGACTGCTTAGTTACAGCATTGTGCTGTATTTTAGAAATTGCTAAGCAAATGCTAACAAGATCTAGCTTTAATTACGTTGCTATTCCACAAGCTACTGATTGCTTGGTTTTATATTCAAGTCTATGAACATTTATGACACTGAGAACAAGAGGAAAAAGATGTTAGAAGTATGGCCTACATTGTGCTCTGACCACTTTTCTATTCCTGCTCATCCTCCAAATGTTATCTGGGAAACATGACTATATGGACCTGTGATGGTTTGGGTGTTACCTGCCCTTCCCCACCCCCACCCCCACCCCCCACTTTGGAAATCACCCAGACTAGACTCAGAGGCTGTGGAAATTGAATGAAGTCTTCATATTCACAGCTTAGCACAATGTACAAGCAGGTATTTAAAATCTATACAGCTATAGACAGAAATATACAAGTTAAAAGGTAATACAGAAACACAACAGCCCTCCCAGAAACCAGAGTCCCCAGGAGGGGCTCACAACTGCCCTTCCACCTTCTCACACCCCTCTCTACCTTACCCTAGATGTCGCCTTATGCCCAAGGAAGATTGGAGGGTTGGCCAGGTGGGGTTAGGAAGCAGATGGATTAGTCACAAAGACGGCAGGTTAGGTTAGAGAGAGAAATGCAGCCCACAAAGCCCAGAGAGCGTCTCTGTTATCTATGTTTGAGTTCTTGTCCTTATACATCTCAGCAAGCCTATGAGTGAAGTAGACCTCACCACTGTTTCCCTTTCACAGCCTGTAATCTAATTCTTCTCACCAAAACATTCTAAACATTCTAGCTAGCTTCAAACTAGCACAGGATCAAAATAATTTCTAGATTGATAGTTACATCAGTGTTCATTAGCATTTCCAGAATAGTCTTGAACAGCTTCTCAAAGTGAAGGTTAAGTGATCTGCACACTTTCAACATGTAGAGAGATTGAACTTCTCTTATATGGAATAATTTTTTTTTTTTTAGAAATTATGAACTGTAAACAAAAGGGATTAAAAAAAAAATCATCTTTTTCACCTGTTTGGGATGTTAGGAGGAAATTCTTCCCAGAGAGAGTGATTTCCCATTGGAATGGGCTGTCCAAGGAGGTAATGGGGTCGCTGTCCCTGGAAGTGTTCAAGAAAAGTCTAGGTGAGGCATTTAGTGCAATGATCTAGTTGATTGGCCAGGGCTGGGTGCTAGGTTGGACTGAATGATCTTGGAGGTCTCTTCCAACCCAGTTGATTCTATGATTTTCTTGAACACCTTCAGGGACGGCAACTCCACGAACTCCCTGGGCAGCCCATGCTAATGCCAATCACTCTGTCAAGAACTTTCTCCTAACATCCAGCCTAGACCTCCCCTGACACAACTTGAGACTGTGTTCCCTTGTTCTGTTGCTGGTTGCCTGGCAGAAGAGACCAACCCCCACCTGGCTGCAGCCTTCCTTCAGGTAGTTGTAGACAGCAATGAGGTCACCTCTGAGCCTTCTCTTCTCTTGGCTCTTGTGATGGTTTTAATGTTTAAGCTATAAGTATTGAAACTGTACCCAGAGGTGGGTATCCATGTGTGAGAGTGTTCCCTGGCCCCAAAGAACTCACTGGAACAGCTACATATGTATTATCATGCAGTAGTGCAAACTGGGGAATATTCTTCATGTACTCTGATTTTCTACATCAGTAATATTCATATGTAGCAGGAGCAAAATGTTACTTTTCAGAACTGCCAAATAATAGCACGGAAATGTATATATCACTATCATGACATGGATTCCAGATCATAAAATAAACATTCTAGGCTTTTTCCATAGCCAGAGATGGAGTTGGCATACTTTGAACACTGAAAATATTGTCCACATGTAAAGAACTTAATCGCTGATATGTCTTACTTTCTATTTAAAACAGACAATTTGTGTGAAGTTTCAGTCTTCTGATTCGTCCTCATTCTTCTTTGGAAAAAAGCCTAAGAGCATATTGTTTTGAAATAAAAATCATGAGATGGAGAAGCAGATATTAAATATCTATTACAGGAATATATTCCAAATTTCTGACTTTTTTTTTTTTTTCTTTTATGAGGGTTATGTGTTCTGGAAAGAGTTTTTTCTATACTGCAGCAAAGAAAGAAGAGGAAGTATACAGAACCAGACAGTCAATATTTGTGTTTCATGCGTAGTGAGAAACTTTGAGAAGTGGTGATTTGGTCTCTGTCCAGACCAGGAATTTGAGTTAGATTGGAAGATGGCTTCCTCTCCAGCTTTGTATTCCCCAGACCCATATATCATGGGATGCAGTAGATGAAGCAAAAGAAAACTGTCTCTATTTTACAGTCTCATTCTCTTTCCATTATTGAAGTTTTTCGCTTAATGTAGTGAATCAAAAAATCAAGACGGCCCATGTGCAGACCTGAAAGATAAAGACTACTTATGGAACAGTGATAAAACTGTGCATTCTTTAGACTGAATCCACCCAGGAGAATCACAGTCATTTAGTGCACACAGATATGTGCTCTGTTGTATTTCAATGAGTTTTAAATTCTCAGTTCTTTTCCACGGTGGCCAACTGGATTTCTCTGTTTGCAGGAAAAGCAGCAATCTCCAAAGAAATAAGGCTATGACCCCTTTAAGGTGCTTGGGTCATTTGCTGTTTACATCAGGGCACAGAACAGATTTTGTCTCTGCTGTTGAGGGACGGAGCGGTAGTGTACAGTAGTAGTTATTCTTGCTTATTGGCATCACACTGCTCTTCTAGTTCCCCAGCTAACCAATTGCTAAATTGTGCATAAACTTCCTAAGCTATTTTAAAACTCAATGTGAAGACACCTACGCAGATAACTCCTATGCACTACCAATTAGACCTTGACAGAAACACATTATAGACACAGAGCCACTGTCACAACTCCTAAAATTGCATCGTTTCCCTACCAATCCAAATTTCCTTTTGCCTAACTCCATTTACAGATTCAGAGCCATATAAAAATGCTACCTACATTTAAATCTAGTTTATATTCCTCCCTCATGAGCATTTAGGAAAAAAATGCTCTCCTTGTATGATGCCTGGCAGGAAAATACTACATGATAGTTTCTGGCTTGGTTTGAAGCAGAAGTGTCAGCCTTATATATTCACAGTATTTAGTGTGACTCTGCTGTAGGAAGTCACTTTTCTTCTATGTGCCGCAATAAGAACTACTGCCACAGGTGCAAGAAGAAAAACATCAATTTGCACTGGTCATCTTTCAAGGAAAGGAAGGACACATTGTGAATGATTTATAACTTGTAGCAAAACCCTAAACTTGCTGCTTCAAACAAAATAAAAACTATGAGCAAAGTATTGTGACGGTTTGGCTGCTACCCACCTCCACACTCTTATGAAATCACCCAGACTAGAATCAGCTGAGCTGGAAATGAAGGAATGAAGCTCTATATTTACAGCTGAGTAGAATATACAAGCAGGTATTTACATTATATATAGCTATAGACAGAAATATACAAGGTAACAAAGTAATACAGAAACACAACAGCCCTCTCAGAAACCAGAGTCCCCAGGAGGGGCTCCCAACCACCCTTCCACCTATTTCCACACCTCTACCTTATCCCAGTCTTTACCTTACATTCAAGGTGAGTTTGGAGGATTGGCCAGGAGGGTTAGAAAGCAGAAGAATTAATTACACAGAAAGCAAGTCACAGAGAAAAGTACAGGCATTCAGAAACACACAACAACTCTGTTATCTATGTTTGTGTTCTTGTTTTTATACATCTCAGCAAGCCTGTAAGTGCAGTAGACATCACCATTGTTTTCCTTTTGACAGCCTATCACCTAATTCTTCTCACCAAAATATTCCATCTAGCTTCAAACTAGCACAAGTATAGTGACTGTCTTACAATAAAAATGTATCTCTCAACATAAAAATAAATAATTTTATTCACATTTCTCTATAAGTTAATAGTTCAACATCAGCTACTCAATTTGTAGCTGGTTAATCATCCTCATGTCCTCCAGGAAGACAGAAGCAGTTAGGGTGTTCTGTCTTCCTTTCTGTTTGTGTTTAATATTAGGTGAATATAGAAATTAAAAAAATTAGTTCTGCACCTGTATTAGGCTTTGCATGATAATAATATGGTAACATCCAGTGCAATTTTCCCTTATAGATTATTGCAAGATATTACATTCATTTGTGATGGTTTGGGTGTTACCTGCCCCCCCCCTCCAACTTTGGAAATTACCCAGACTAGACTCAGCTGGCCCTGGAAATTGAATGAAGCTTATTATTTACAGCTTAGCATAGTATACAAGCAGATATTTACACTATATACAGATAAAGATAGAAATAGACAAGGCAAAAGGTAATAAAAAGCACAACCGCCCTCCCAGAAACCTGAGTCCCCAGGAGGGGCTCCCAACTGCCCTTCCACCTTCTCCCACCCTGCAACCTTATCCCAGACATTGCCTTGTGTCCCAAGGAAGAATGAAGGGTTGACCAGGGGGGGTTAGGAAGTAAGTGGATTAATCAGAGAGACGAAGGGTAAGGTTAGAGAGAAAATGCAGCTCAAGAGCCCGGGCTGTGCCCGAACTGCCTTATCTATGTTTATACTCTTGTCCTTATACATCTCAGGAAGCCTATGAGTGAAGTAGATATCACCATTGTTTCCCTTTCACAGCCAGTGATTTAATCCTTCTTACCAAAACATTCTAGCTAGCTTCAAACTAGCACATCATTGCACATTAACAATCCAGATTATATGACTGAGGACTTGATAACTAAGTTCTCTGAAGTCTAACATCGTATTTACTTGGCAATATTTTTAAAAGCACATTTCACTAGTTAAAAGTTTTGAAATTCATTCAAGTTTTCTTTGGTATTTTTGTTTGGCATCTTTGTTTACTTGCTGTTGGGGTGGTGTGAGAAGCAATGCTCAGCAGTAAAACATCATTGCGTTATCAACACTGCTTTCAGGAATAGTCCAAAACATAGCCCCATACCAGTTACCACATAAAGACAAAAGATATAAGGCTAGTTGCAACAAGAGAAATCAAACCTGCATGTTAGGAGGCTGAATGCTCAACTGCAATGACAGCTGCTAAGTGCAAGAACAGAGAAAACAGGGAACTGCTATTCCTGGAGATCATGGAATCATAGAAACATAGGGCAGCTTAGGTTGAAAGGGACCTCTACTTCAACCTCCTTACCATGGGAGGTTGGAGTAGATTATGACAGATCTCCATGAGATTCAGACGCTCAGGCTTCATCCAAACTGGCTCTGAACACTCACAAAAAGGAAGCATCCACAACTTCCCTGGGCAACCTATTCCAGTGTCTCACCACTCACATATTGAAGAATGACTTCCTAAGATCCAACCTAAACCTACTCTCCCTCAGCTTAAAAGTATTCCCTGGATGCAGTATTTGAGCTGGGATCTCACAAGAGCAGACTAAAAGAGAAGAATCACCTCTTGACTTGCTGGCCACAGTCCTCTTGATGCAGGCTATGATAAAATTGGCTGCTATGCCTCATGAGTGCACTGCTGGCTCATGTGGAGCTTTTCATGCATCAACATTCTCAAATCTCTTTCTTCAGGGCTATTCTCAAACCACTCTGCACCCTTCCTGTATTTGTGCCTGGGTTTGGTCTGACCCAGATGCAGAACCTTGCACTTTCACTTACTGAACCTCACATAGTTGGTAGTGACCCGCTTCTGAAGTCTGTCAAGATCCTTCTGGATCCTTCTCACTGCCACTGTCCATGTCACTGACAAAGATGTTAAATAGCACTGGATCCAGTACAGTTCTCTCAGGAACTCCACTTGTCACTGGTCTCCACCTGGCCATTGAGTTGCTGATCACAACCCTTAGAGTCTGTCCATCTAGACAGTTCCTTATCCATTGTGTGGTCTATTCAACAAGTCCATATCTCTCCACCTTGGACACAAGGCCTTCAAAAATTGACTGGAGAAGCTGTGGACAGTCTTATTTAAGGCTTTTTGCTATCCTTCTATTAAGCAGTAGACTGGTTCCAACCTATGTTTTTCTGTGGTTTTGTGATTTCACTCCATCCATAGTACATAAAATTACAATGAGGAGACTTCTCCAATCTTTAATCTTTTCCTTGTCTAAAAACTTGTTGTTTGATGTTAAACTTGTTTCAACACTAGCACTTATCTTCCTCTTGGAATGTGAATGAACTAATGAACTGGTGGCAACCCATGTGACAATATTAGTCAAAAGACTCCTATAATTATCAGTTGTAGACTGTGTCTTATAGATAATGTCGCTTAACTGCTCATCATAATTAATCTGTAGACATTCACACACACAATTTTCTTCTGGATGAAGGCATGAATGAGAGGATCCTAATTTCTGCCTCTGTGGTAGTCTAAACTCTGCATACTTTGGATCAAAGTACAGGAAAAAGGTTATCACAAATTAATTCTCAGACATAACCTCTAAGTTCCTTCTTTTTTTCAATCACAACAATACTATATCCCCTAGCGTTTTTTCACATCATAAATGTCCATGACCCGCTATTTCATCTGTATATTTTATTGTCTCCAGTGCAATTAAACCCTTCCTAGACTTGGCTTCAAATGATCAAGAGGCCAGGTTAACTTAAACTCGCTTTTGGTGTAATTTATGCTTTAACCTTGGTCTTGACATTTATTCTGCCTTCTCTCTTTTTCCGCAAACTGTATGCAAGCTGTGGCCATAAAATAAAAACTGATGAAGGGACTCTTTGGTCATTACCTAAATCTCAGTGTTCTAATCCTTTAATGGCATGCTGGGCAGTTGTGACTTCTATATGCACATTCTTGTTTTGAGAATGTCACATTTTACTAATGACTTTGAGATGACTACTAAACAGTGTATTATTAAGTAATTATGAACATAAATAATTATGTCAAATTGCCTCTTAAAAATTATTTTGAATGTGGAAAACGGTATAGATTGTCCAGAGATTAGAGAGAATGATAGATAAAATCTAAGATTATTTTTTTTAATAAGAAAAAAAACCAACAAAACATAACACTAGGAGTCTTAAAAGTCTCTAAATTTAATGCACAATTTCCATAGAAGAGGAAGGGTGTTCTGAGAATGTACGCAGTTTAAAACAGAAAGAAACAAAGACTCCCAGACTCCACCACCTCCCTGGACAGCCCATTCCAATGGCAAATCATTCTCTCTCCGAAGAACTTCCTCCAACATCCAGCCTAGACCTCCCCTGCCACAACTAGAGACTGTGTCCCCCTTGTTCTGTTGCTGCTTGCCTGGCAGAAAAAAACAACTCCCACCTGGCTACAGCCTCCTATCAGGTAGTTGTAGATGGCAATGAAGTCTGCCTTGAACCTCCTCTTCTCCAGGCTGCACACCCCCAGGTCCCTCAGCCTCTAATCATAAGGTTTGTGTTCCAGGACTCTCACCAGCTTCGTTGCCCCTCTCTGGACACATTCCAGTATCTCAACATCTCTCTTGAATTGACATGACAGCTGAAGAACAGAACTAGGTGAAAACTTCTCAAACATTTATAGACCATCATATATAGTGATTTGGAAAAGAAAAAGGAAATAAAAGAATAATAATCACCTAAATCTGGAAGTCAGTTTTAAATTGTTTTATCAAAGAGTAGCTTAAAAAAATTAAAATACATAGGAATATTTTCTCAGAAAGAGCTGTCTGTGTTGAATCTGGTGTGATAAATCTCTGCATTAATACAGAGAAACAAAACACTAAACCACAAAAAAAACAGATTTGGGAAATTTATTTTGGTTCTGAGACAAATGCATAATGTATTGCTTTACAAAACATCTGGATCAGTACTCATTCCCTGTTAGGTAATGTACATAGATTTCAGGCAATTATTTCACAGTATCACACAGTATCACAGTATTACCAAGGTTGGAAGAGACCTCATAGATCATCAAGTCCAACCCGTTACCACAGAGCTCAAGGCTAGACCATGGCACCAAGTGCCATGTCCAATCCTGCCTTGAACAGCTCCAGGGACAGCAACTCCACCACCTCCCTGGGCAGCCCATTCCAGTAGCCAATTTCCTCTTGTTTTCCGATCAGCTTTGTATATAAGAAGAATTATTAACTCTGAGAAGTGGGGGAATACGGAACTGAGAGAACTAAGAACTGGGAAATATGAAGCAATTTTGATTAATGGAGTAAGTAGAATAAGAAATCAACAAAAAATAAGAGAAACAAATGTTTCT
The DNA here is from genome assembly GCA_013400475.1 of Tricholaema leucomelas. Taxonomy (NCBI): domain Eukaryota; kingdom Metazoa; phylum Chordata; class Aves; order Piciformes; family Lybiidae; genus Tricholaema lacrymosa; species Tricholaema leucomelas. The sequence continues at coordinate 58,279 of WAAF01019518.1, forward strand.
GGAATAGTTCCCATGAAACTTGACAAAGACAATGTTCTCCAGGGGGAATTTTACGTAGTCTGTATCAAAATAATAGTCAAGCCATGTCACGCAAAAATGTAAGTTTCTAACCCACAGAGTAAGGTAGCCTTAATTTGCATCTAACTAGAAAGTAAGACTGCAGTGAAAAGTGGAAAACCGAATAAACGGTTAGAATCACTGACCACAATCAATTTCATTTTAGTCTAGTAATGCATGCAAAGGTTCAATGATTTCAATAAGTTCAATTTTAAAACAGGTCGGCATTCTTATTTATATGAAGGTCAGTGAACAGTGTTAGAGAAGCTAAGAAAGCCTTGGTAGGGCTACAAACTTTAAAAAAATTACTCCCATTTTACAGCCTCTGGCAGGTTAAATGTTTGTACAAATGATATTTAACTTCCTTCTTTTCCAGAAGACAAATTTTATTCTAATTTTACCAGGACCCCACAACTAGATGGTACCTAAATAAAAAAGCTGAAATATCAGCCCCTGGAAATTTTTCTTGAAAATAATTGAGACTTTGTCGTGGGTTGAAAATTACCCCCAAATTAAATCACCAGATTATCTCAACAGGTTTGTAAGCAAAACGAAGTTATATGTTGCAGGATTGGTGCTGCTGGTAAATCTCTGCTTGCTGCGGGAGCCGCAGTAAGCCTCACAGACCAACGTGGTCAAGGCCTAACTATGATGGACTCCAGATGATTCAATGTGAATTATGCTAGAGACACTTTATTACGTACAGCCCAAAATATATATACACTCAGTCAGCAGAAGACACGCCTACATATTAGCATAGTCAATGACAACCCACTCCATCAGCATAAACCATGCCTTGCTTTCCTCATTAGTGGGGTGTCCATTATCTATCCCTTCCAAGATAAGGGTAGCACAGCTGGTTGTGAGAACCAAGGTCTGTTATTATAAGGATCTGCCTGTTGTCATTTTCTTCACTCTGTTCCCACAGCTCTTCTGCACCTGCACCCCACAACTCTTCTGCATTCTGCATTCCCACAGTTATATAGCCTGGAGAAGAGGAGGCTCAGGGGAGACCTTATTGCTGTCTACAACTACCTGAAGGGTGGTTGTAGCCAGGTGGGGGTTGGTCTCTTCTCTCAGGCAGCCAGCACCAGAACAAGAGGACACAGCCTCAAGCTGTGCCAGGGGAAATTTAGGCTTGAGGTGAGGAGAAAGTTCTTCACTGAGAGAGTCATTGGCTACTGGAATGGGCTGCCCAGGGAGGTGGTGGAGTCGCCGTCCCTGGAGCTGTTCAAGGCAGGATTGGACGTGGCACTTGGTGCCAAGGTCTAGCCTTGAGCTCTGTGGTAATGGGTTGGACTTGGTGATCTATGAGGTCTCTTCCAACCTTGGTAATACTGTGATACTGTGATATTTACTGGCAAACTAAAAACCTAAAAACATAAAATGCAATGGATATTTACTACATATATATATATACATATATCTACAATTATTTTTGTGACGGTTTGGGAATTAACACACACACACACACACACCCCTTAAGAAAATCACCCAGACTGGACTCAGACAGATGGAAGTTAAAGAATGAAGCTATATTTACAGCTTAGTACAATCTACAAGCAGATACACACACATATATGCAATTATATATAAATTAAAAGTAACATAGAAACACAATATCCCTCCCAGAAACAGCGTCCCCAGGAGGGCTCCTGACCCAAACCCCCTTCCCCCTCCCTCTTTCCACCCCTTCAGAAATAACCAGATCAAACCACCCATATCTCATGTGATAAATCTGGAAATCTGAGGTGAGATGTCAAAAAAAAGATGGCAAAGAGGTTAGAGGGAAAAGAGGTTAAGTGTATTAGAGAGTTAAAGGCAGAGTCAGCCAGAGACCAGACCACCAGAAAGAAGGCACAGCTAGAAATGAGAGCTGAGCAGTGTGTGTGTGTGTGAAATGTTCATCTTATCTATATTTTGACTAGTTGCATTTCTCAGCAGAAAAATGGCCATATAGGTTACTGTTGTTTTTTCCCTTCTCACAGCTAAGGATTTAATTTCTCTCACTAAAATATTTCAGTCAGTCTCAAACCAGCACAATTTTGCAATTTAGAAACAATACAAAGACTTCCTTGAATTATTCCCCCACCCCTCTGGACAAGGGAACAAGGAAATAGCTATTCCTCCAGAAAAGCCCACTTCTATCTACTTAGCTATCAAAAAAAGCCACAGCCAAGGTCACCAAAGCCATGCAAAAGTACCAGCCAGAGCGGAGAAGAGAAAAGGAAAGGAAGAGCAGTTTGTGCAGCACACTTTATCCCAATCTGCAAGAGAACTCTGCTGATTTCAGAAGGTAAAATGTACAAACTCTTCTCTTGGAGTCACTGGTAGAATCTGAAAGATTTAACATTTGAACAAATGTAGAGATCCTTTCGCACAGAGGCTTTTATTTTTCTAAGACCTAGCAAAACCTGGCCACTCTGAGATGACCACAAAGTGGCTGAAGGTATCGGATTTAGAAACTGCCCCTGTAAATTAAAGCTATGCATTGGAACAGAGATGCAGGCAGAATGCCTGTAACCAATAACCTGTAATGCCTGTAACTGCTGTAACCAGTCCTAGAATACATCATATTGCTGGCAGTTCAGAATACAAGCAATGAAGAAGCCTGGGTGCTAGGTTCACCAGTAGCCAAAACACTGGCGTGTTATCAATATCCATCTACATCACCGCAAAACGCGGCACTAGAAAGATGTTTCAGGGATAATTAACTCCACCTCAGCCAAAGCCAAGAGATGAACAAAGAAGTATAAAAGGCAAAATGTTAAAAGGAAAAAAAAAAAAATTCAGACTCTGGAAAATGCATTGTATTATCTCTCCTAGCTTCTGTCTCCTCTGAGGATAACTGGTTAGCTGTTGAAGAACAGAATTTTATTGTACAGCCTGTCACTCCTATTTCCAAGTTTTAGAACATATTTAAGACCTTCGAGTCTTTCAGTACCTGAAAGGGATCTACAGGAAAGCTGGAAAAGGGCTATTCATAAAGGCATTTGGTAATGATGAGGGGCAATGGTTTTAAACCAAGGCAGAATAGACTTAAATTAGACATTAAGAAGAAGTTTTTTACTATGAGGGTGGTGAGACACTGGAGTGGGCTGCCCACAGAAGTGGTGGACAGCTCATCCCTGAAAAAAATCATGGAGCAGCTCGTCCTGGGGGACATCTCAAGGCACTTGGAAGAGAAGAAGGTTATCAGGAGTAGTCAGTATGGATTTACCAAGGGGAAGTCATGCTTGGCTAACCTGATAGGATTTTATGATGCTATAACTGAATGGGTAGATTCAGAGAAACCAGTGGATGTACTATACCTTGACCTGGGTCAAGGTTATCCTGGTGGATAACAAGTTAACCATGGCACAGCAATGTGCCCTTGTGGCCAAGAAGGCCAATGGGATCCTGGGGTGTATTAGAAAAAGTGTGTCCAGCAGATCAAGGGAGGTTCTCCTTCCCTTCTGCTCTGCCCTGGTGAGATCTCATCTGAATACTGTGTCCAGTTTTGGGCTGCCAAGTTTGAGAGGGACAGGGATCTGCAGGACAGGGTCCAGCGGAGGGCTAGGAGGATGATTAGGGGACTGGAGGGTATGCCTTATGAGGAGAGGCTGAGGGACCTGGGACTTTTTAGTCTGCAGAAAAGAGGATTGAGAGAGGATTTGATAAATGATTGTAAGTATTTGAAGGCTGGCCAGGAGGGAGGGGACAGGCTCTGCTCACTTGCTCCCTGGGATAGGACAAGGAGCAATGGGTGTAAATTGCAGCAAAAGAGGTTCCGCCTCAACACAAGGGGGAACCTCTTTACTGTAAGCATCACAGAGCACTGGAATAGGCTCCCCAGAGAGGTTGTGGGGTCTGCTTATATGAAGACTTTCAAGGCCTGTCTGGATGTGTTCCTCTGTGATCTGTGTTAGATAGTACTGTCCTGCTCTGGCAGGGGAGTTGGACTCAGTATCTCCTTGGGTCCCTTCCAACTGCTAACATCCTGTGATCCTATGTAAAACTCGTGGAGGGGGAGGGAGAAGAAAGGAATTTGGAGTACCCCTGGACAAATGTATCATAGTGTAGCTGCCCTAGCAGAATAAGTTCTTGTTCCCAAATGACCCATCTTCACATCTTCATGGTCTTCAAATCATAAGATGTAGTGGGTTTGGGCTGAGCTGGGGTGAATTCTCAAAGCATCTTTCTAGTGCTGTGCTTTGCAGTGCTGTAGCTGAGTGTTAATAATGCACCGATGTTTTGGCTGCTGCTGAGCTGAGCACTCCGGCTGCGTTTTTCCAACATCTGCCCTTCCCAAGAGTACAATGAGAGGACACAGCTGAGCCAGCTGACCCTAACTGGCCAAAGGGATATTCCATGCCACATGATGTCAGCTCAGATATAAGAATGAAGTGAAAGAATGAAATCTGGGAATTTGTCCATGCTGTCTGTCCTCTGAAAGTAATCACCAGAGAACCCTGCTTCCCTGAGACTGAAAATCATCTGCTGATGGGAAGCAGAGACTAACATCTCTCTCTCTGTTTTTGCTTTCCATGTGGTCTATTGCTCTGCTTATTGTTCTTATTAAATTACTTCTATCTTACCAATGGGTTATATTTTCCCTTCTCCCCTGTCCATTTAAGAAGGGGACTGACAGAGTGGCTTTGGTGGGCATTTGGTCCCAGTCAGGGTCAAACCATCACACAGGACTAGACAGACATTTTTACTTCTCTAATTTTGACTGTGTGAATATTTATGTCACTAAATTTTCTACAATATTAGACGTATTCTATGTGATATTATCAGACAAAAATCTGGTTTAAAACATTTTGTATCTGTTATACATGTTGTTGTGGACATGAACATGTAAGCATTTAATTTTTAGAGGAGCTCTGCTTGAAGTATTTTTCTGGAATACGTTTAAGCTGGTAGATGTGTTACTTACAGCATACAAATGGGCTGAAATTAAAAATAAAACTTGAAATATATTTCATAGAATAAAATTATAGAATCAGCCAGGGCTGAAAGGGACCACAAGGATCATTCAGTTCCAACCCCCCTGCCATAGGCAGGGACACCCTACCCTAGATCAGCCTGGGCAGAGCCTTATCCAGCCTGGCCTTAAACACCTCCAGCAATGGGGCCACAACCACCTCCCTGGGCAACCCATTCCAGGCTCTCACCACTCTCATGCTGAACAATTTTCTCCTCACATCCACTCTGAATCTTCCCATCTCCAGCTTTGCTCCATTCCCCCTGGTCCTGTCACTCCCCAATAGCCTAAAAATTCCTTGCCCAGCATTTTTTTAGGCCCCTTTCATATACTGAAAGGCCACATGAAGGTCACATGGGAGCCTCCTCTTCTCCAGACTGAACAGCCCCAACTCTTTCAGTCTGTCCTCACAGCAGAGGTGCTCCAGCTGCTTTCCTAGCTGCGAAGTTTAACACTCTTTGTGGTGGCTGACCACTTCAAATAGTGCTCTTTAAAACAAACAAAAAAACAGCCAATAACAAAAGTTGTTATCTTTAATGTTTTATCAACTTTTTTTTTTTGTGAGGTAGCTAAACACTTCAAATTAGTTGAGTTACATACTTATTGTCACTTCAACTGCATTAGGATAAAAGATTCCACAAACTAACTAGATGGAACAAATTGCAGCCTTCTAGAATTTCCATTCTTAGAATAACCAAAATGAAAAAAAAAGATGTAGAGCTATCATGGTGTAATTAAAAGTTTTCACAGAGAGATAAAAATGGAATATAAGCAATTTATGCATGAACATATCATAGAATCATAGAATCAACCAGGTTGGAAGAGACATCCAAGATCATCCTGTCCAACCTATCACCCAGCTCTGTCAAATCAACTAGACCATGGCACTAAGTGCCTCAGCCAGGCTTTTTTTGAACACCTGCAGAGATATATAACCCATAAGCCCAACAGAGAATCATCAGGATTGTGCAGTTGGTAGCTAATGACCAAAAGACAAACTTGTATGGAGCTTGGTTGGAAAATGCAGACTATAAGATTTATTTGCAAAGATTTATTTGTTAATTTGGAACCTGAAAGTCTGCTAAAGCATGACTCAAAGTCTTTTAAAATGTGTTCTATTGATTTAGGTGTTTTTCAGATCAGTCTTCTGAGGTCACATATACATATATCTTAACAATATTGAGTTATGTGAGATATACTATAGTATATCTATATGTATACTATAGTAGTGTAGTATACATACAGAGTATATATATCAATACATACACTCTAGTAGATATATATCTACTGGAGAGTAGCCAGGAGGAAAGGGACCTGGGGGTACTGGTGGATAGTAGGCTGAAGATGAGCCAGCAGTGTGCCCAGGTGGCCAAGAAAGCCAATGGCATCCTGGTGTGGCTCAGGAACAGTGTGGCCAGTAGGACAAGGGAGGTTATTCTTGCCTGTACTCAACACTGGTCAGGCCACACCTTGAGTCCTGTGTCCAGTTCTGGGCTCCTCAATTCAAGAGAGATGTTGAGGTGCTGGAACGTGTCCAGAGAAGGGCAACAAAGCTGGTGAGAGGCCTGGAACGCAAACCCTATGAGGAGAGGCTGAAGGAGCTGGGGTTGTTTAGCCTGGAGAAGAGGAGGCTCAGGGCTGACCTCATTGCTGTCTACAACTACCTGAAGGGAGGCTGTAGCCAGGTGGGGGTTGGTCTTTTCTGCCAGGCAACCAGCAACAGGACAAGGGGACACAGTCTCAAGTTGTGCCGGGGGAAGTATAGGCTGGATGTTAGGAGGAAGTTCTTCCCAGAGAGAGTGATTTGCCATTGGAATAGGCTGTCCAGGGAGGTGGTGGAGTCACCATCCCTGGGGGTGTTCAGGAAAAGACTGGATGAGGCACTTAGTGCCATGGTCTAGTTGACTGGATAGGGCTGGGTGCTAGGTTGGACTGGATGATCTTGGAGGTCTCTTCCAACCTGGTTGATTCTATTCTATTCTATGTAGTACATATAGATATAGATATATAGATATACTATATCTCTATATATATCTGTATCTACTATAGCATATATATACTATAGTAGATAGATGTAGATACATAGATATAGTGTAGTATATCTATAGATATAATAGTAGTATATATCATGTATTCTGAGAAAGCTCTGTTGTTCATATACAATCCCTGTATAATTTTCAGTACTTCATAGTATTTACTGGATTTCAGTTTAGACAAGATTCCTGAGAATAATATTTTCAAGACATTTATACCTGTCTAGGGACTGTAGGATGATTGGAATGTAATCCTATTTGCAACAGGTAGAAGAGATGTTAAGTCATTATTAAGAAACCGGAAGAGCAAAATCTGTTTGTGTACGCAAATTAAACCAATGAAGTCTGTATACAAAGGGCAAACTTCACCCCAAGCACTGCAAATTTCATTATCTCAGGAAATCTGCTCTTCTTGCACAGACAAGAATTTGTAGGAATACGAGACTCCTTAGGAAGTTCCCATATCCATGCTGATACACCTATTTCCACAAAGTAGGTCACCATTTATGAAGAAAGTCACTAAGTAGACTTTATCCTTAGAAAAGTTTACTGTTTGGTGCAGTCAAGTCTTTAAAAATAAATAAACCATATGCAATCTTCTGCCACCAGAGCTACCTTTATGCTCCCAGAAACCCTCTACAACAATTTCTATTGAATATAGTGACACTTCAGATTAATTGCTGGATTCTCCCCTGCTGAACTCAGCCACCAAGCCACTCATGACTCAAGCAGATGTTTCTGCGCTTTAGGCAAACTGCAGCATGTTTATATTCCCTTTGCTCCCTCGCTTCCATCACCTGTGACAAAGGTTTTTATCAGAGTCATCACAGGAATTTTACTCAAGTGAAACAAGATGCTGGTCCATAAGCAGTGCTGCAGAATAGCCTGTTTCCAGGTTACAGAAGAGAGGAGAATCCAAAGGACAGAAGGCTATAAAAAATATAGTTTAGCTTTATCAGCATAACTATACTGTTACTATAGTCAATGGGCAAAGAAATGGCAGCATGTTCCTTGAAAAGCTCCCTAGAAAAAAATTGTCTGAGCCCATTTTAGTATAAATCTAGAAGAGGGTAGAAGGTAAAAATCTGAGGCAAATTCATTTTCTGTGTTCTGGACAGAGTTAAGCAGAGGTAGAGTGGACAGTGTCAGATGTCAGAACAGCGGTAAGACAAAACATTATAAGGGCCAAAGCAGTGAAGCAAGTTTCTGCCTGGATTGTTTTGTGGCCCTCAGGTACCCCAAGGAAGACTCCAGCAGGGAGAAGATCAAACAGTTTTCCTGCAGATGCTGCATCATATAGTATGATAACCCCAGCTGGAGACTCAATGCTGCTAGGAAGAGCAGCCAGTGCCTGCAGCTGATCTGCGTGCGTAGCCTTTGCTGTCTTCTTGATCTCCTCCTCTGATCATCAGTACTCTCCCACACACATACACTTGTGATGTCGTTTTATCCTTCAGTTCCTGCTTTTCTTAGACAAAGAAAATAAGACTGATAGTCTGCATTTCCTAAATCACAGTTGCTATTTCAAAATACTTAGTCTTCTGAATAAAACTGGATTTAAACAAGAGCTGTGGAATTCTGCGCAATTATGGATGAGCTGGTCAGAACTGCATGGGAATGGTACATTTCTTTCTGAATAGGTAACAGTTTCAGTGACATTCCATTCCCAGCTCCACATGATTATTTCTCCCTGTTCTTCTTCCCCTTAAAAATCCACCATTTCTGAAAGATTACTAGGGACAGTCTTTTATTTGGGAAATATTTTGTGAATTTATGGGTGGTATGTGTGTAGTCCTAAATAACTTCCTTTCTAATTAAATATGTGATGTTGGTCCTTTCTTCTGAATGAAATTTCCTTTTTTTTGCTAATATTAATGGTAGTTTTAAATCCCATTCTAGTTCTCATCTTTCTCCTCCACCTTCAGACCACACTTCAGATATCAGAAAGCTTTTTATTTCCTTTGTCTTATTACTTCTCTTTGTGTGACACAAGACTCAATGCTTTGGCTTTTCGGTTGGGTGTCTTTGCCATCTATGCTGCCCACTAATGGTTACTGTGACCAGTGGAGTAACATGGACTTGCTACCTGTCCATCTGTCTGGAAAAAACACAGATGCATAGCAGGATGCAGAAACTTGCACCACCTCCACTTCCCTTCCTGGAGGATAGATCAACAAGATCTTTGAAGAAGGGATAAGTGAACTTAGTCACTGAAGCCTGCAACATATTTATTTTCCCTTACAATAATGTAATTGTTTTCTCTTAGAACCATTATTAAGAAAGGCTTAGATGTCTTCAGTAATAGAGGATTCCCATCAAATCTCCTCTTTCAAGTTTTAACAAGTCTCTTTTGCTGAAAATCGTGATATTCAAAATTGTGGGTTTGTAATGATAATAGTGACAACAGTAAGAATCATGATCATCACAAAAACATTCTATTAGTTTCAAAGTGTAGAGTGAATAGGATCATAGAATCAACCAGCTCGGAAGAGACCTCCAAGATCATCCAGTCCAACCTAACACCCAGCCCTACCCAGTCAACTCGACCATGGCACTAAGTGCCTCATCCAGTCTTTTCTTGAACACCTCCAGGAATGACAACTCCACCACCTCCCTGGGCAGCCCATTCCAATGGCAAATCACTCTCTGGGAAGAACTTCCTCCTAACATCCAGCCTAGACCTTCCCCAGCACAACATGAGACTGTGTCACTTTGGTCTGTTGCTGGTTGTCTGGCAGAAAAGACCAATCCCCACCTGGCTACAGCGTCCCTTCAGGTAGTTGTAGACAGCAATGAAGTCTGCCCTGAGCCTCCTCTTCTCCAGGCTAAACAACCCCAGCTCCCTCAGCCTCTCCTCATAGGATTTGTGTTCCAGGCCTCTCACCAGCTTTGTCACCCTTCTCTGGACATGTTCCAGTATCTCAAGATCTCTCTTGAATTTAGGAGCCCAGAACTGGACACACGACTCAAGGTATGGCCTGACCAGTGTTGAGTACAGGGCAAGAATAACCTCCCTTGTCCTACTGGCCACACTGTCCCTGAGCCACGCCAGGATGCCATTGGCTCTCTTGGCCACCTGGGCACACTGCTCGTTCATGTTCAGCTACTATCTACCAGTACCCCCAAGTCTCTTTTCTTCCTGGCTGCTCTCCAGCCACTCTATCCCCAGCCTGCTTGGGCTTGTTGTGGCCAAACTGCAGAACCCTGCACTTGGCCTTGTTCAGTCTCATCCCATTTGCCTCTGTCCATCCATCCAGTCTGTCAAGGTCCCTCTGCAGGGCTGTCCTACCCTCCAACAGACCAATACCTGCTGCTATCTTAGCATCATCTGGAAACTTACTGATGCTGGACTCAATCCCCTGGTCCAGATCATCAATGAAGATATTGAACAGGGCTGGGTATTCCACTGAAACATTATTTTACACATTCTTTGAGAGCTCTGCTGTAGCCATTAACAATGATACGACTCTAGTAGCTAGGATGATCTAGTTTACTTTTCTCTTTCATACATGAAGTGAAACCTTCCATTTGGTATAAGACCCTGGAGGATATGTATACCACAGGAAAAAAAAAATCTATTCATGTTAATTATTCACCCACCAAAAGTATTTCTAGGTAGAATACAGAGTAATGTAAATGGCCTATTTTTATTGTAATTTTAAGGAATTCAATTCAAAAACTTCATATTTCAAAGTAGGTTCCTATGTCTAGGAAAACTAGCTGCAGTACTTCTTTTGGGGAAAGGATGCAACCTGTCTCTTATTCCACTTTTGTAACCTCTGAATATATATCTGTAAGACTAAAAATATATCTGCAGAACTTTATATGCAAGGACCATGAATATGGATCATCATAACAAAGATCATTCCTTGAATTTACAGTGAAAAATATCATGACTGCACTTAGGTTACTACACAGAGCATTATCTATGGGATTTTTAAGAAGTATCATTTTCTTCTTGTTATGATTACATTTTTCCAGTGTGTCAGCAGTAGCAAGCCTGTTTACACACCATAGCTCCCACTAGGGATTTTCAGTCACAGACAGTGACTTCTTGCTTTCTTATTACACTCCATGGTACTGCCCTGGTACTGCCTCTGTCAGCCAGTAGATATAGCCAAAATGTCAGCAACTGTGATGAAGGGAAAGAAAAACAAATAGCTTGCCTTGCAAAGCATTATGCTATGGCATTTTATAAAGCAAATGCTGTCAATGTTCATCAGCGTATTTAGTGCAAAGCACAGGGCTGACTATGGATTTAATTAACTAGAGTTGAAATAAAGTTCAGTTATGCAGTGGGATAATGTGCAGGATGTTCCCAGGATTTCACAGAATGTGACAAGAGAAGGAGAAAATAAAAAACTAAATGTATGGGACACAGCCCTGAAATCAGTGCCTGCCAGACTAACAAACAGGGCTGTAACTGTACCAAACATCTGGGCAAAATGTTCTCCATTACTGTTATCTAAGATGCAATAGCTGTAAAACAAATAGAGGGCACTCAGTTCTACTTTTTCTTTCCACTATCAGTTACCAATATGAAAACTAATCAGATCAGCATTTCCTTTGCAGTTCTCAGAGAAAGAATACCTTCTAATGTAATTGCTTTTAAAAGACCACAATACAATATCACATATATACTGTATATTTTTTATATATATATATATATACACACATATACACACTATTAGTATATTTAGGTGAGTTACTTTATTAATTGGATTGTGTCATTTATTCCTGTGCAAGTTTTTTTTACATTTGACCCACTCTAGAAAAAGGTATGCCTATGGATAAACCTAAGTTCATTTTCAAATCCAAATAATTAACAAGTTCTCTTTTCTACCATCAACATGTATCAATGCTTTTATACTTTATGTGTATCTGTGTGTTTGAGCCTCTGCAGTGAATATGAATTACTGAAATCTTAACAGTGTTACACCAAACTAACATCTTTTTGAATAATATTTTGCCTCAAAGATATGTTCTTGGTTTGCAGCTTTACTGAAACAAGTGGCTGAATTGTGATGTATGCGTCTCTTGTGGACTAATACTGTAATCAGAAATATTTATGTGAGCTTAGTTCTATCCTTTTATGTGACAGTTGCTTTTAAAAGTCTTGGCAAGTGAGTCTTATTAGATATCAATGTTTCAAAGTTCTGCATGGCAGGGAAAAAGCTCCTGATTCTTGCTGCTAGGAGACTGGTTGTAGAATAGTCCTTACTTCAGACCTTTGTCCACCTTGTTGTGGGCAGCCCTTTAGGTCTGCCACTGTCTAACAATAATGCAATCTTGCTCTCATCTCCATATCTGATACAACTATTTCCATTTTCAATGAAGGGCTCAACCAGTCTTTGCTTTCCATTATCATAGAATCAACCAGGTGGGAAGAGACCTCCAAGATCGTCCAGTCCAACCTAGCACCCAGCCCTGGCCAATCAACTAGACAATGGCACTGTCTCAGCCAGGATTTTCTTCAACACCTTCACGGATGGCGACTCCACCACCTCCCTGGGCAGTCCATTCCAATGCCAATCACTCTCTCTGGCAAGAACTTCTTCCTAACATCCAGCCTATACCTCCCCTGGCACAACTTGAGACTGTGTCCCCTTGTTCTGTTGCTGGTTGCCTGGAAGAAGAGACCAACCCCCACCTGGCTACTGCCTCCCTTCAGATATATGATTGCAGGGTGTGCAATATCATATATAAGTCAAAAGAAAATTTTATACAGACAAAGACATAGACATACACATAAATGAAGATATTCATGTAGCTATAGATACAGATGGTATAAACAGGCACATACATATATATATTTCTATATCTATATAAAGTCATATGTATATGCATGTATTCAACAAAAGTCTGGAGCTATTGTACAAAAGCAATGTAAGGCAATGTAAGAAACATTATTTTGAAAATAAATCAACTGGAGTAAAACATCTTGGAAATATAAAAATACTGTTATCTTTCAAGATTACAGTATTTAAGAGCACAGGCTGGTGAGGGGCCTGGAGCACAGCCCTGTGAGGAGAGGCTGAGGGAGCTGGTGATGTGCAGCCTGGAGAAGAGTAGGCTCAAGACAGACCTCACTGCTGTCTACAACTACCTGAAAGGAGGCTGTAGCCAGGCGGGGTTGGGCTCTTCTGCCAGGCACCCAGGGCCAGAACAAGGGGACACAGCCTCAAGCTTAGACAGGGCGTGTTCAGGATGATGTTAGGAGGAAATTCTTCACAGTAAGAGAGACTGGCTTTAGAATGTGCTGCACAGGGAAGTCGTGGAGTCACTGTCCCTGGAGGTGTTTAAAAGGCTGGATAAGGCACTTGGTGCCATGGGTTACTTAATTAGAAGGGTTAGGTGATAGGCTGGACTCGATGATCTCAGAGGTCTTTTCCAATCTGGTTAATTCTGTGATTTCTTATCCTCAAACAAAACTACAAGTTGTTTGTCTTAAAGTAGTAAGTTGAAGAAACTCTTAATTTTTTAACTCTTCATATATAAAGGATGGTCCATTAAATTTGTCAGGAGGCTGCTAAGCATGTAGTTATTCAGACATTAACAGTTTTACTCAAGTGTAAAAAAAATCCTACAGCTCTTGTGCACAATTTTATCCTACACTGACAAAAGGTGTTTCTACAAAATAAAAACGATGTGATAGACTGTGTTTGTGTGTCAGAAACGTCACTAAAGTGTCCCCACTCCAGGTGACATTCATATGTAGAAAACATACTTTGAACAACGTAGGAAACAACCTGATCTGGTAGAGAAGAGAGGAAGATACTATGATGAGAAACAAAAAATATGAGGAGAGGTAGTTTGCTTGTGAGGGATGTAACAGAGAATGCCTTTCTGTTGTGGAGGCAGGGAATTAATGTGGCCAAGTCAGGAAATATATAAAAATAGAATTATTTTATTTTCCTGAAACCCTGCCCCCAAAACTATATACAGAAATTAATTTAGTCTAATTAGCAGAGTCAGTTAGATCAAGAATATCTTAGAAAGGATACTATAGATTAATTTGGATATTTAGGAAGTCAGGAATCGGAAAAGGCTAAGCTATAAACACAGCTTTCCCTCACTATCAATCAGGCTGAGCAGAAGTTAAGAAAGAAGCGTACTCACGCATGTGAGCTGGATTCTCTCTGCAGGGGCAGCCTGTGATGTTACTGGTGATATCCAATAGAGATCTACGCCACGGAAGTTGGAGATGAGTCACAGAGCCATCAAACTCAGAGACTGCCTTGAGCACTTCTTCCCGAGTGGGATGGTTGTGAGACGAGGCTGCTCTCACAACGGGAGAGGGAGAGCCAAAATTGCTAGGGTCCCCCGTCAGGCAGGCAGCCAGCAATTAGTTACTGAACAGGATCTGAGAGAGGGGGTGGTCCAGGTGCTTGCCGGCTCTCTCTCTCTTTCAAAAAGATATCCGAGGCTCCTTAGGCTGGTCAGCTTGCACTAAAGAGTGCTTACAGTGGGGGAGCCGTCCAAAACAAGGATGGTTCAGTTATGGCAGGAGCTTATCCTTCACAGCGCCAGATGCCTCACTCTGCAGGAGCTACCAAGGCAGGAAGAACCCCCTCTATTTATACCTTCCTAGAGAAAGTGTCGGTTTAGCGTTTCCTAGGCGCGAAGACACAGCCAATCACCAGCCCGATTTCAGCGCGGGCATCTGCACGGGTCACCCCCCTGTGCCAGAAGGACACTTTGCTCCCCTCCCTTCAAGCCTGCAGGGCAAGGGGAGGAATCCGGTTTTTCGCGCCTTTCCTCTCCCATTCAAACCACAGCGTGAAAGGAATTTGGGGTATTGTGATGATTTGGGTGTCCCCCCGCACCCCACACTTTAGAAATCACCCAGACTAGACTCAGTCGGCTCTGGAAATTTGAATGAAGCTTATATTTACAGCTGGCACAATTTACAAGCAGATATTTACAGTATATACAGTTATAGACAGAAATATACAAGGTAAAAAGGTAATACAGAAACACAACTCCCCTCCCAGAAACCTGAGTCCCCAGGAGGGGCTCTCAACCACCCCCTCACCTTCCCCCTACCCCTCTCAACCTTACCCCAGTCCCAAGGAAGAATGGAGGTTCAGCCAAGAGGATTAAGAGGCAAAGTGAATCAGCAAAGCAAATGGAGGGTGAGGTTAGAAAGCAAGATGGAGTTCAGCCAGCAGCCTCAGCTCCCCAGAAGGCAAAGAGCTGAGAGAACAGCCCAGCACGAAGTGCCTAGCAAAGTGCAGAGCAAAGTGACTTTATCTAATGTTTAGCTTTTCCTTTCTACACATCTCAGCAAGGCTGTGAGCAAAGTAGACCTCACCATTGTTTTCATTTCTTAGTCTATGATCTAATTCTTCTCACCAAAACATTCTAGCTAGCTTCAAACTAGCACAGGTATCCAGGACACCAGGACACCTGCCCATGGTAAAAAAACATTTGTACAGAAATGTGGTTTCCTTCCTATGCAGTCTAACAGTTTCTTTTGCATTGGTTGTGGTGAAAAGCTTCAAAATATTACAGAAGGATGAAAACAAGAAAACTTCCCAGCTGAAGTAATGAAGTAGAACTTCTTACCATCCAGTGAAGGCTGAACTCTTTCAAAAGAATGTCTTAAAAAGTCACAGAAGATAGTATGATATCTTTACACCTGAGTGAAATAACAGAATTAAGATGACCTTTAAAAACAATAGGACTTAAACACTGCATGGCTTAACAATAATCATCCAAGTGACCTAGATTATAACTCTTGGTCATACAGAGGAGGTCCAGATACACACTTTAGCTCAGCACCTGGTGGTTACTGAAAAGTGCAAGATCAGGAAGAACACAAGTTCTTTTTCTCACATTCTTTGTTCAAGCATCTGCAACCGGTCACTGATGGAGATCGGATACTGCATAAAAAGTGTTTATTCTTCCTCATAAACATATTCTCATTTTATGACTTAACCCATCCTTCCTATTTTCACAGAGCTACATTTTAAAGTACAATCTCTTTCAGTGATAGAATTTTCCTGAATAATTCAGGTCTAGATAAAGATTGTTCTTTGGTACTGTATGGGAAGTCTTCTTAATTAACATAAATACTTCAGAAAATCTGCTAATCAAGACTTTACTTTCATCATTTGCCTGTGGAGAATAGTAACAGCTCCTAAAAATCTTTTCTTTTGTGCATATCTAGTAAATTTTCTGGTGCTTAATTTTATACTTTTGTAAGGAGTTAAGTTGGTAAATCAACATTGGCCCAAAAAGATAGTGACTGAAGCAGCTGAACAGGATATCTCATCCTAAACTTAGCTCTGTGACTGCAGCAGTTGATAACCAGATGAAACCACAAGCTAGCACTGCTGTGCAAGCTGGAGGTCACAGAACCACAAGTTCCACATTCAAGAGTATGTGATACCAATTGGGGCTTATTGCTGTAGTGGTTTAAGGCTTATTGGAATATTCTAATAAGAGAAATTTGACCATTGGTTGAAAAAGAATAATAATTGGCTTTGAGACTGGTGCCTTCAGCAGGATTTTGGCTTTTTTAATTATGGGTCCCCCCACATGATGCCAGGTCTGCTGGCAGCAGATGGGGTGCACCTCTCTCCAAGTGGAATAAGATTTATATTGCAGGGGTTGGCTGGGCTCACTAATCATTCTTTAAACAAGGTTAGAAGTGGGGGAGGGTGAAAGCCAGGCTTACTATAAGCAAACTGAGACAACTGTGGGGCAAAGTGTCACCTCCACTGCTATATCAGGGGAGGTAGATAACAATGAGTTGTATAGCAAAGAGGATACAAGAGATGGCACACCAGGGTGGGAGGCTAACAAGAGCCTTCAGCCTGTTACCTTGAAGCGTGCTGGGGACACAAAAGAACTCTTAAAGTTTTACAGAGATGGACCACGGGAATCAAGTAATGAGGAATCAGCACACGTAGAGCTTAGTCCTAGATTGGTGGCCATAGAAGGGGCAGGGAATGGTCAAACTGCAAGAGTGAAAGCCAATAGATCAACTCCTTGAAATGCACAGAGCATGAGGCTGCACACCCCCAGCTCCTTCAGCCTCTCCTCATAGGGCTCAGAACTGGACACAGTACTCAAGGTGTGGCCTGACCAGTGCTAAGTACAGGGGAAGAATAACTTTCCTTGTCCTACTGGCCACACTGTTGTCTCTCTAATCTCTTCCACTAACCTTGTCTAACCAGATAACATGTGAGCTTTGCTGTCTGTTTTCTGTCTGGGAGAGGGAGAGGGTTGCATTGGGTCTCTTCTGGTCTTGTTCTTTGCCCAGCAGAGGAAGACTGCATTTTTGTATTGTTTCTGAATTGTGTATAATATTAAATACTGGTAAATATATTGTGTATATATGCTTGTAAATTTAGCTTTACTGTAAATATAACTTTATCTTACTTCAAATCCATCTGAGTTGGTCTGGTAAATTTTAATTGTGTGGGGGGGAAATTTCCCAACCTACCACAACTGTGCACCTAAGATTTTGGAATGGGTTGGCAATTTTGGGGGGGTGGGGGTGGTGTGTCTGTCTTCTGGTAGAGAGAGTCCCTCCATAGGTGACTGGTGCATGCACAGTTCAGAGCCAAACACTGCACAACTAACCATGGCACAGTGTTGATGAGATTGGAAAGAGTGTAAGACCGCTAATGTAACAGCAAAGTTGGGAGCTGCCTCACCAGTTGAGGCCTTCAGGACATGCAAGATAATGCCATATCCACAGTGGTGGCTATCTGTTTGCTTTTGTTATTTCTCGCTTTTCCTCCTTTTCTATATTTCTAACTTTTCACCCTGCACACCTAAGCAAAATAAAATTTAAGTGCTTTTCTCAACTAGCTACTCAGTTCCTTCTCATTTTCATTCTGGGGATCCATACAAGAACCTTCTCCTCTATGCTGTACTTCAAAGTCAAGGCAACATTTGGCTTCACAACAAAATAGATGCATAAATATTTCATGATTCACTGTGTGCTTGAGACCACTTATGCAGAGTGACCAGTGTAAAAGCAGTTTGAATTGTTTTAGTTAGCAATATTCCTTAGCTGTTTAGAGGCACTAGCTCTGGCGATGTTACTGTTATTTTCAGTGGCAGCAAAGAAATATTAGTAAAGGTTCAATTTATTGGTCTAACTTGAATTCATTATAAACTTTCTGCACTTTTAGCAGAGCAACACTTAGAGCATAATAGATGCTCGTAATTTATTTATTTTACATTGCTTAGCAAGTTTATTTTTCTATTTGGTCAGGGTTTTATCTTCTCTGTTCTACCTGCTGTTGTGGAGGGCCCGAAATCAGACTTGCATATGCCTTGCCCTGCCTGGACATGTTTTTCCTGCTTTTAGTCAGGGGTGAGAACATGGCCAGCACAGAGGGGCACAACGGGCCTGGAGCCACGTGGAGTTTGGCCTGCCCAGGCTTTAGGTTGTGTAAGCCCCACATGCTCAGCTCACGCTTGCCGGGTGTTAGGC
This sequence comes from Tricholaema leucomelas, assembly GCA_013400475.1. NCBI lineage: Eukaryota > Metazoa > Chordata > Aves > Piciformes > Lybiidae > Tricholaema lacrymosa > Tricholaema leucomelas. Next base: position 76,790 of record WAAF01019518.1, read on the forward strand.
CCATGTGAGCCCCATATTTGGAAAGTCCAGGCCTGTGGCTCCTTGCCTATTATGGCAAGATTGACTGGCTGCAAGCCTGATTGGTTACTGGTGGCCAGTGAGACCATTGATCTGGGCCCACAGTTAATAAATAGATGTGCATTCACGTGGCAGTGTTCTTCTTTTGCTCGCCGGTGCATTCACTCAAGCCTGCCTTTACGGAGCTCAGACTCCCCATGCAGCCGTGCATCCCACTGCACGCCCATTGCCTTATTGCCTGGTGTGTGCCACAGCCANGTAGTTCTATGCTAGTCATTGTATTATAGTTATTAATAAGCCGTTTGTGATATTTCCCATAAGGTCTTTCATAACCGTGAATGAATCATATTTAATATAGTGGTTGGAGGGTGTCGAGTTAAGAATATTGAGTTTAATAAACATATATTTTTATATAAAATTATCTCGCACCGATTGATTTCTCCCCTTCGCCACGAACGGGCGATAAGGGCAGAATGCCCCTTCGTGACACCTGCATTATCAAATAAGATCTGTCACATGAGCATCTCATTTTTGTAGAATGTCTTCTTCATATATTCAGTAAAATATATATGCATATATACAGTAAAATAAACTAATTTCTCACTTTTTCTCAGATTTACAGATTCCTGAGAATGCATTTTGTATGATTCTTTTTATAGCACATTGTGACATGACACCGACGTTATTTTTTTTCATTCTTCTGTTTCCTGTTCACTTCTTCTTGTCATACATTCAATATATTCATCAAAGATCTGGATGAGGGCAAAGAATGCACTGTCAGCAAGTTTGCTGATGACACCAAACCGGGTGGAGTGGCTGCCACACCATAAGGCTGTGCTGCCATTCAGCAAGGCTTGGACATGCTGGAGGGTTGGGCAGGAAGAAATGTAATAGAATTCAACAAGGGCAAGTGCAGAGTCTTGCACCTGGGAAAGAACAGCCCCAGGTATCAATATAGACTGGGGACTGACCTGTTGGAAGGCAGCAAAGGGGAAAAGGAGCTGGGGATCCTAGTTGATGGGAGGTTGACCATGAGCCAGAAATGTGTTTTCATGGCCAAGAGGGCCAATGCCATTCTGGGGTATATTAGAAGGGGTGTGGCTAGTAGGAGGAGAGAGGTTCTCCTGCCCCTCTACTCTGCCCTGGTGAGGCCACATCTGGAGTACTGTGATCAGTTCTGGGCTCCCTCAGTTCAAGAGGGACATAGAACTGCTTGAGAGAGTCCAGTACAGAGCCACAAAGATGATTAAGGGAATGGAACATCTCTCTTACAAGGAGAGATTGAGGGAGCTGGAGCTCTCTCATTTGAAGGAGACTGAGAGGTGACTTCATCAATGTTTATAAACATAAAATATATAAAAGGATGTGTGCCAGGAGGATGGAGGTGGACTCTTCTTGGTGATGCTTGATGACAGAACAAGGGGCAATGGGTGGAAGCTGAGGCATAGGAAGTTTCGTTTAAACACGAGGAGGAATTTTTTCACTGTGAGGATGACAGAACACTGGAACAGGCTGCCCAGGGGAGTTGTGGAGTCTCCCTCTCTGGAGATATTCAACTCCTGTCTGATTGAATTCCTGTGTGGTGTGGTATAGGTGATCCTTCTCTGGCAGGGGGGTTGGACTAGATGATCGTTCAAAGGCCCTTCCAGCCCCTGACATTCTATGAATCTACAAATCTATGAAATGAAAGGGACTTGAACTTTATCAATATATGTTGATGATAGGAGGAAAGAAAAGTCAGTAAAGTAAGTGCTGAAATTATAAAATTATCCAAAACAAATCAATATGGATTCTCAGTTAATTGTTACACTGTAGAAGAACTGAAGAAAGTTAGTTGAATAACAAATGGCTGGGGACTGAAATGTGTATTATGTATTACTTAATCTAGAGATAGAATGAGAGAAATAAAATTGGTTAAAGATAAAACCAGTGTAAGTAGGAAATGGTCAAAGCATAAGAAAAACAGAATGTGCTAAAATTAAAGGCAAGACAGAGGAGTGTGATGTTACTGTAGGGGTCTGCTACAGGCCACCTGATCAGCGGTACCAAGCAGATGAGGCCCTCCAGAGGCAAATAGAAGCGGCTTTGTTTATCACAAGCCCTGGTCCTCATACGGGATTTCAGCTGCCTTCACATCTGCTGGGAGGACAACACAGCAAGGCACCAGCAATCTAGGATGTTCCTGGATTGCATAGATGACAACTTCCTCCTCCAAATGGTAGAGGAACCAAGAAGAAAAGGTGCTATGCTGGACCATGTTCTCACCATTAGGGAAGGGTTGGGGGCTAATGTGAGGCTCAGGGACAGCCTTGACTGCAGTGACAGTGAAGCAGTAGAATGTAAGATCCTCAGGGCAACTAGGGGAAGGTATTCTAAGTTTACAACCCTGGACTTTAGGCATGCAGACTTTGATCGCCACAGGAGTCTGCTGGCCAAAGTATCATGAGATGAAGCCCTAAAGGGATGAGGGGCCCAGGACAGCTGGTCAGTATTCAAGGATCACCTCTTCTGTATCCAGGAGCAAAGTATACCAACCAAGAGAAAAAGAGGAAAGAATGCTAGGAGGCTGTCAAGGTCCAGAGAACAGAGATTAACAATATCTCTGTCCAGAGGAGCCAGATCTGTTCTTATGGATTTCCGTGTTGTGAAATTAAGGTGCAAATGAGACCATAGATCACCACGAAACTATTTATTAAAGGATAAGGTTGGACAAAACAGAGGGAGAGAGAGGGAAGGGGGAGAGAGAGAGAGATAAAGAGAACGATGGAGAAGAAAAGAAGAAGCAGGGAAGGAAAATAGCTGGGATCATATTACCCTCAGTTGCAGATTGGGGGGAGAGAGAGAGAGATGGGTGCGTGGCCCAGGGATGATCTTCAGTGGAGTACGTCAGGGGTTCTTCTGGTGGAGGTGCACTTGGTGGTCTCGTAGAGGTCTGCCCTTGGTGGTCTGGTAGAAGTGCACACCTGGTAGTCTGGTGGGAGTGCCACACTTTGGCAGTCATTCCTCCTGCCTTTTATACAGTTTTCTGCTCTGAGTACAGCTGCAGCTCCCCAGGAAATCTTCCTGTGTATTCTCCTGCATTCGCAGGGGTCTGGCGCCACCTGGGAGAGGGCCTCTGCCCCCTCCCTGGCTGTACCTGTCCATACCTTTAATACACATAAGCCTTTTCTCTTTGGGGTAGATGAGGTAAGATTTAGACATCCTGGGCATTCCAGCCAGGCTGAGGTCCAGGAGTTTCGAAGGTGTTGTCTGTTGATTTGCATCCCTGAGCTTTAGGCCAAGCCCCTAGTCTGAGTCCCTGAAGTCAACAAAGGCAATCTTTAACTTTGTTGGTTAGGGAGAGATGACGCAATCTTTATCTTTGTTGATGAACAAGAGAGAGGATTTAGACTCTCTCAGAGACCTGCCTGAATGAGCAAGGAGCTATTGGATATGCTATTGCTTAAGAGGAAACTCTACAATGAGTGGAAGAAAGGACAGCTACTATGGGGGGTATACAAGGAAACTGCCCAAGGAGCAAGAGAACTGGTTAGGAAAGTCAAGGCCCATTTTGAATTTAATCTAGCCAGGGAGGTCAAAGGGAACAGCAAGGATTTCTACAGGTATATTAATGGTAAAAAGAAGACTAGGGAAGGTGTGGGCCCCCTCAGAAAGGAAACAGGTGAAATGGTCACAAGTGACATGGAGAAGACTGAGGTTCTCAGTGACTTCTTTACCTCAGTCTTCACTGCAAAGGCCTCCAGCCACACTCTTGGAGTCATGGAAGATAATGACAGGGACTAGAAGGACTAATTGCCCATCATAATTGAAGATCAGGTTCATGATCACCCGAAGAACCTGAAAGTGTTCAAGTCCATAGGACCTGATGGGTCCCATGGCTGCTGAGGGAGCTGGCAGATGAGGTTGCTAAACCCCTCTCTATTATATTCCAAAAACTCATGGCAGTCTGGTGAGGTCCCCACTGGCTGGAAATGGGAAAACAACCCCCATTTTTAGAAAGGGTAAGAAGGAAGAACCAGGGAACTCCAGGCCAGTCAGTCTCACCTCTGTGCCTGGTAAGACCATGGAGCAGATCCTCCTGGAGACACTACTGAGACAGAAGAATAGTCAAGAGGTGATAGAGTACAGTCAGTATGGCTTCACCAAGGGTGAATCCTGCTTAACCAACCTGGTAGCCTTCTGTGAACAAGTCACAACATTAACAGATGAGGGGCAAGCAACTGATATCATTTACCTGGACCTGAGCAAAGCCTCTGATACTGTCCTGCACCACATCCTGATCTCCAAGCTGGTGAAACTTGGGTTTGATGGATGCGCCACTAGATGGATAAAGAACTGGCTTGATGGCTGCACCCAAAGAATGGTTGTCAATGGCTCCACATCCAAGTGGAGGCCAGTGACAAGGGGAATCCCTCAGGCATCCGTACTAGGT
>WAAF01019519.1:1709-12970 GCA_013400475.1 Tricholaema leucomelas
CAGGAGGATGCTGAGAGGGCTGCAGCAGCTCTGCTGTGAGCACAGACTGAAAGAGTTGGGGCTGTGCAGGCTGGAGCAGAGGAGGCTCCCAGGGGACCTTCTGGTGGCCTTGAAGCATCTGAAGTGGCTACAAAAAATCTGAGGAGTGACTTCTGAGGCTCTCGAGGAGTGGCAGGACTAGGGGGGGATGAAGCAAAGCTGGAGGTGGGGAGAGTGAGAGGGGAGGTGAGGAGGAAGTTGTTGAGCATGAGAGTGGTGAGAGCCTGGCAGGGGTTGCCCAGGGAGGTGGTTGAGGCCCCATGGCTGGAGGTGTTTCAGGCCAGGCTGGCTGAGGCTGTGTGCAGCCTGCTCTAGGGTAGGGTGTCCCTGGGCATGGCAGGGGGTTGGGACTGGCTGCTCCTTGTGGCCCCTTCCCACCCTGACTGATTCTATGATTCTGTATCTGCATCTCAGGCATTGGAATGGGCTGCCCAAGGAGGTGGTGGAGTCCCCATCCCTGGAGCTGTTTAAGAGGAGGCTGCATGAGGCAGTTGGTGCCATGGCTTAGTTAATTAGGAGGTATTAGCTGATAGGATTGGACTCAATGATCTCAGAGGCCTTTTCAAACCTGCTGTATTCTGTAGTTCTGTGAAATCAAGTCAGGGACACTGAGCACTGTCACAGCTCCCCAACTGGTGCTGTGTCACACTGCAAACGATGCAACCCGATGCTGTTTGCTGCTTTAAGAGCCAGTGTGCCTCACTGCTTGCTGTTATTTAACATCTGAACCCCAGCTGTGCTCTGCAAGCCTCTCTATTAGCAAGTGGAAAGGTTTTGACAAGCTCTGTCTTGGCAGTAATAGCTCAGACAGCTCAGGGAAGGCTGCAGCTCGGCTTGGGCTTGCTATTCTATCACTTCTGACCTAGATAGCCCACAGAGCTTTGGGGAAGGATATGTGGAAGCAAGATTTAAAGATATGATTGCATTCCAGGCTGCTGCATTCAGAAAGGATCAAAGGCTAAATCCTGCTGGGAATAAAAGCAGGGTGCACACGACAAAGGTCTTCACAGGGCAGCAGAATGTCTTTGGCCTTGGCACTAATTCTACCTCGTAGATTCCATTACCTAAGCCTTGCTTCTTTTAAGCAGCAGTTCTGGGTGACAAAAAGGAGCTTGCCTTAAAGATTAAAAGGACAAATGAATGCCATTAATCAGCAGAGTGAGTGTTTGGGTGAGATGTGGGCTGTGCAAGATCTGTTTCCCACTTGGTAAGCTCTGTAGCATCCTTTGAGTCTTTCAAGCAGTTCCCGGCCCTGCAACTGCTTAGAGTCCAGCACAAAGCTGCTGCAGGCAGTAGAGGATCTTCCATAGGAGGAGAAGCCTGAGGGAGCTGAGGCTGTGCTGCTGGAGAGGAGGAGACTGAGAGGTGTCCTCAGTGATGGGGATGAAGATGTGCAGGTGAGTGCCAGGAGGCTGGAGCCAGGCTCTGCTGGGTGATGCCCAATGCCAGCACAGGGGGCAATGGTGGAAGCTGAGGCAGAGGAAGTGCCATGGGAACATGAGGAGGAATTTGCTTTCCTTGTGAGGGTGACAGAACCCTGGAAGAGGCTGCCCAGGGGGACTGTGGAGTCTCCCTCTCTGGAGATATTCAAACCCCACCTGGATGTGTTTCTGTGTGACCTGCTCTGGGTGCTCCTGCTCTGGCAGGGGACTTGGACTTGGATGAGATTTAGAGGTCCCTTCCAGCCCCTAACACTCTGTGATTATTTTCTGTCTAAGTAAAATCAAACTGTTAGGAGAAGCTGTGTGCTGTGAAAACAAATCACCATCAAAAAACAAGCAGCCAGAGCTGGTTTCATGTGACAAAACATACCTGGAACCAGGTCTGCACAATGACTTCTTTTGTCTTCTGGACAGAAGGACCTGGAGCACAGCCCTGTGAGGAGAGGCTGAGGGAGCTGGGGGTGTACAGCCTGCAGCAGAGGAGGCTCAGGGCAGAGCTCATTGCTGTCTGCAGCTGCCTGCAGGGAGGCTGTAGCCAGCTGGGGTTGGGCTCTGCTGCCAGGCAGCCAGCAAAAGAACAAGGGGACACAGTCTCAAGCTGTGCCAGGGCAGGTCTAGGCTGGATGTGAGGAGGAAGTTGTTGGCAGAGAGAGTGATTGGCATTGGAATGGGCTGCCCAGGAGGCGGTGGAGTGGCTGTGCCTGGAGGTGTTGAAGCCAAGCCTGGCTGAGGCACTTAGTGCCATGGTCTGGTTGATTGTCCAGGGCTGGGTGCTAGGTTGGGCTGGAGGAGCTTGGAGGTCTCTTCCAACCTACTTGATTCTATGATTCTATGATCTTTGGAGCTCCTTTCCAGTCTCTCACATGCTGTGATACTGTGAACAGTTTGGGGAAGGAAGACTTTAACCAGCAGGTCCCAAACTTTGCTTTGAATCCCAACTTCTTTGGTCCTTCCAAAGTGCAAAACTGCACAAGTTCAGGAATATTGCCTTGATCATTAAAAAGGAAGAGTGCCTGGAGACATTATCCTGTTATTTGATCTCTCATAGCAAAGGCAGTGAGGAAAAGGGTAGCCAGGCACTTTTTGATTGCTTCTCTTGGCAGAGGACAGAATGGACACATATTACAAGGCTTAATAATATTCAGCCTCTCTCTGGTTGCAAGGGGGAAAAAATAAGCAGCAGCTAAGCAAACAAAAACTGGAAGCCACTTGGGCTGTTGTGAAGTACTGAGCTCACATTCAGTACTTCACCTTCTCAAGGCCAGTTCTGGAGCCCCAGGGATATGGAGGGGCTGGAAGGTGTTCAGAGAAGGACCATGAGGATAAGCAGAGGGCTGGAGCTGCTCTGCTGTGAGGAGAGACGGAGGGAGTTGGGGCTGTGCAGTCTGGAACTGCCCTTCAGGTAGCTGCAGACAGCAATGAGCTCTGCCCTGAGCCTCCTCTGCTGCAGGCTGCACACCCCCAGCTCCCTCAGCCTCTCCTCACAGGGCTGTGCTCCCCCTTCTTTGCCCTTCTCTGGACACCTTCCAGTAACAAGGGTGCTGGAGAGGATTGGTGCTGAAGGGTAAGATAAGAGGGTAATGAGGGTTTTTTCTTGTGATCAGTGCCTCCTGTGCTTCTGCACAGGGTCCTGAGAAGGGCCCTGAGGGTGAGCAGAGGGCTGGAGCTGGTCTGCTGTGAGGAGAGACTGAGGGAGTTGAAGCTTTTCAGTCTGGAGAGAAGGCTCCCAGGAGAACTTCTTGTGGCCTTGCAGTGTCTGAAGGGGGCTGCAAGAAAGCTGGGGAGGGACTTTGGAGGCTGTTGGGTAGGGACAGGAGCAGGGGGAGTGGATCCAAGCTGGAGGAGGGCAGATTGAGGTTAGACATTAGGGAGAAGTTGTTCAGCATGAGGGTGGTGAGAGCCTGGCACAGGTTGCCCAAGGAGGTGCTGGAAGCCTCAGCCCAGGAGGATGCTGAGAGGGCTGCAGCAGCTCTGCTATGAGCACTGGCTGAAAGAATTTGGGCTGTGCTGGCTGGAGAAGAGTAGGCTCCCAGGGAACCTTCTTGTGGCCTTGAAGGATCTGAAAGGGACTACAAAAAAGCTGGGGAGGGACTTCTGAGGCTCTCAAGGAGTGCCAGGACTGGGGGGAATGGAGCAAAGCTGGAGGTGGGGAGAGTGAGAGTGGAGGTGAGGAGGAAGTTGTTGAGCAGGAGAGTGGTGAGAGCCTGGCAGGGGTTGCCCAGGGAGGTGGTTGAGGCCCCATGGCTGGAGGTGTTTCAGGCCAGGCTGGCTGAGGCTGTGTGCAGCCTGCTCTAGGGTAGGGTGTCCCTGGGCATGGCAGGGGGGTTGGGACTGGCTGCTCCTAGTGGTCCCTTCCCACCCTGACTGATTCTATGCTTCTATGACCTCCATGATCTACCAACTTCTGCCTTTCTTCCATGCCATGCTAAAAAAGGGATGCTAAAATATATTCCTGCTAAGTGTGAGCTGATTCTACCCAAAGCTGCTTTTAAATGTCAAAATATTTAAAGCTAATCTGCATTTCATACCCAGCCTACATTTTTCTTCCATGCCTGCCTTTGAGTAATTAAATCTTAGAGCTTTCCCCCCCCTTTTTTATCTTTTTTTTCCCCTTCAGCAGCATCTGTTTCATTTTTTTCAGTGGGTTGGGTTTTTTTGTTGCACTGTAGTTAAGCTATCAGTTTTTTGGCAGTGTGGTAATGTTGTTGAGTCAATAAGCTTCTGTTTGCTGTGACATTATTGACTCAGCAGAGGGTTGCTTGTTTGCATTGCTTTCTCCAACACATGCTCTTCAGAGCCATCAGCACTGTGAGCTGGTAGAGCACATTCATGGAATGAAAGGTGGAACTCACCTGTTCTGCTACAGCACTGCTCAGGGCTACCCAGTTAGGGGAGGCCCTAGGGAAAAGGTTTTGGGATAGCCTTAAAGAATGGGTTGGGTTGGAAGAGAATTTAAAGGTCATAGGATGGTTTGAGTTGGAAATGACCTTAAAGATCACAGATTCAGAGAATGGGTTGGAAGGGACCTTAAAGGTCATAGAATGGTTTGGGTTGGAAGGGACTTTGAAGATCATAGAATGGTTTGGATTGGAAGGGACCTTAAAGACCAGAGAATGGTTTGGGATGGAAGTGACCTTAAAGACCATAGAATGGTTTGGATTGGAAGGGATCTTAAAGACCAGAGAATGGTTTGCATTCAAAAGGACCTTAGAGATCAGAGATTGGTTTGTGTTGGAAGGGACCTTAAAGGTCATAGAATGGTTTGGGTTGGAAGTGATCTTGAGATCATAGAATGGTTTGGATTGGAAAGGACCTTAAAGACCATAGAATGGTTTGGGATGGAAGAGATCTTGGGGGCATAGAATGGTTTGGGTTGGAAGGGACCTTAGAGATCAGAGAATGGTTTGGGTTAGAAGGGACCTCAGAGGTCAGAGAATGGTTTGGGTTAGAAGGGACCTCAGAGGTCAGAGAATGGTTTGGCTTGGAAGAGACCTAAAAGATCAGAGATTCAGAGAATGATGTGGGTTGGAAGGGACCTTAAAGATCATCAAACGGTTTGAGTTGGAAGGGATCTTGAAGATAATGGAATGGTTTGGGTTGGAAAGGACATTAAAGATCATCTAGCTCCAACCTCACTGCCATGGGCTGTGACTGCTCTGACTAAGTCAGGTTACTCAAGGCCCCATCCAACCTGGCCTTGAACACTTTCAAGCAGCCACAACCTCCCTGGGCAACCTGTTCCAGTGTCTCCCCATCCTCACTCTAAAGAACTTCTATCTAATCCCCAGTTTAAATCTCCCCTCTTCCAGCTTCAATCCATTCCCTCCCCTCCTATCTTTACAAGCCCTGTGTAAAAAATCCCTCCCCAGCTTTCTTGGAGCTTCCTTCAGGTACTGGAAGGCTGCTCTGAGGTCTCCCTGGAGCCTTCTCTTCTCCAGACTGAGCATGCCCCAACTCCTACAGCCTGACCTCACAGTGGGAGTTCTGCAGCCCTCTGATCAACTTGATGCTCTGGAGCAGGGCATTGAGTCCAGCAGCAGTGAGTTTGCAGCTGACACCAAGCTAGGAGCAGTGTGGAGCTGTTGGAGGGTAGGAGAGACCTGCAGAGGGACCTGGCCAGGCTGGATGGGTGGGCAGAGGCCAAGGGGATGAGACTGAACAAGGCCAAGGGCAGGGTTCTGCACTTTGGCCACAACAACCCCAAGCAGCACTACAGGCTGGGGCCAGAGTGGCTGAGAGCAGCCAGGCAGAGAGGGAGCTGGGGGTGCTGGCAGAGAGGAGCTGGAGAGGAGGCAGCAGTGCCCAGGTGGGCAGCAGAGCCAATGGCATCCTGGGCTGGCTCAGGAGCAGTGTGGCCAGGCTGAACCATCTGAGGCCCCTTCCAAGCTGGAATTCAATGAATCTGTGAATTATTTGGAGGGAGGGAGAAGCAAACCCAAATATTTTCCTTGCCTTCAATTCAGCTGCTTCAGGTGATAACTTCTGCAAGTGCTGCACATTAGGGGAAGAATTACAACTGCCATCAGTCTCTCCTTTTAGCACTAATTTAAATGAATAGAGTTTACCATGCAGGACTCATTAAAATTCCATCCCACCCTCTCACACAAATCCATCACAGCCAGAAACTGCCAGCTGGAGGGAGAAGGGGGCAAGCAGAAATCTTTAATGTACATAAAATTCATTTTTACCTCCTTTTCTGAGCAGGTTCCCTGCCTGGTGCATGTGGGGCAGGCTGTGGATGGAGTCTGCCTGGACTGCAGCAAAGCCTCTGGCACTGTCTGCCACAAGCAGCTCCTGGCACAGCTGGCAGCTCCTGGCTGGGACAGAGTCACTCTGGTATGGGTCAAGAACTGGCTGCAGGGCTGGGCCCAGAGAGTGGTGGTGAATGGTGCCACATCCAGCTGGCAGCTGGCACTGGTGGTGTGCCCCAGGGACCAGTGCTGGGCACAGTCCTGGGCAAGATCTTTATGGATGATCTGGAGCAGGGCATTGAGTCCAGCAGCAGTGAGTTTGCAGCTGACACCAAGCTAGGAGCAGCTGTGGAGCTGCTGGAAGCTAACAGAGCCCTGCAGAGGGACCTGGCCAGGCTGGATGGGTGGGCAGAGGCCAAGGGGATGAGACTGAGCTACATAGATATTGCTAATAGAGATATAATAGAGAACAACAGAGATAACCCAACTGCAGGATCCTACACTTTGGCCACAACAACCCCAAGCAGGGGTTGACTTTTGATCACATTCTGTGCTTCTGTCCTCCACAACCTCCCTGGAGATGTTCAAGGCCAGGTTGGATGAGGTCTTGAGTGACCTGTTCTAGTGGGAGGTGTCCTTGCCTATGCAGGGGGGGATGGAACTGGCTCAGCTTTGAGGTCTCTTCCAACCTAAACCATGCTATGATAGGATGAGGTACAGTGGTTTGGTAGATCTAGACTGGATATCAGGGAGAAGTTCTTCCCAGTGAGAATGGTGAGACACTGGCACAGGTTCCCCAGGGAGGCTGTGGCTGCTCCTTCCCTGGAGATGTTCAAGGCCAGGTTGAATGGAGCCTTGAGCACCTTGCTCTAGAGAAAAATCTCCCTGCTCATAGCAAGGAGGATGTAATTAGCTGATCTTTAATCACAGAATCAACCAGCTTGGAAGAGACCTCCAAGCTAGTGCCATGGTCTAGCTGACTGGCTAGGGCTGGGTGCTAGGTTGGACTGGATGAGCTTGGAGGTCTCTTCCAACCTAGTTGATTCTATTCTATTCTATTCTATTCTGTTCTGTTCTGTTCTGTTCTATTCTGTTCTGTTCTGTTCTGTTCTGTTCTATTCTGTTCTATTCCATTCTATTCCATTCTATTCTATTCTCATCCAGCCCAACCTAGCACCCAGCCCTATCCAGTCCATTCCAGAAAGGTCTATTCCAAGCCAAACCATTCTATTCATAGGCTTCTCTACACAAGCAGTAAGCAACTTGGCAGCTCTGCCCTACAATTAGCAAACCAGCAAGGACCTCTCCCTCCCACTCAGCCTCAGCTCTGCATGGGGCTGGTTTAACTGTTTCAGGCCTCCATCTCTATCAGCCCTGGCAGGAAGAAGTCCTTGGGGTGTGCTAAAGGAGTCTGGCTGAGACAGAGTGATGGACACCCAGAGGAGAGCAATGGAAGAAGATCTAAGTACAAGGCTCAGAACCTGGCATGAATTGTGGGGGAGGTTTTTGATGCACAAATCACTTCCCAGGGGGTTTTGTTCAGAAATAAAGACTAATTCTGCCTCTAACAAGGGGCTTAATATATATATATATATTTAAACCTCTCTAGTTCCTTGTTACAGGGATTGAACTGTAAATGTAATTCTTTGCAGGCTTCAGTTTGTTAATGTGGGCTTAATATAGCTCTGTGTTGACTAATCACAGTTTAAGCCCAGATGAGGTTTCTGTTAAGCTCCACTTCGTGAGGAGATTAATGGCTTGGCAAAGCCTGAAACTGGTGGGATCACAGCTCCCCAGCCATGCATAATGGGACAAGGAGGAACATGCCAGCATGAGATGTGCAACAGTTAGTGGTGCATTGCCTTGGAGAAGAGACAGATTGGCACAGGACATCAAACTGATGCAATGAGGCACAGAATTAAGCAGGTTGGAAAAGAGGTGTTGAAGCCAAGCCTGGCTGGGGCACTTAGTGCCATGGTCTGGGTGATTGGACAGGGCTGGGTGCTAGGTTGAGCTTGGAGGTCTCTTCCAACCTGGTTGATTCTAAGATCGTTGAGTCCAACCTACCAACTAACACCTTCTTATTAACTAACCCATGGCACTTAGTGCCTCATGCAGCCTCCTCTTAAACATCTTCAGGGATGGGGACTCCACCACCTCCCTGGGCAGCCCATTCCAATGCCAATCACTCTCTCTGCAGCTGGACTGGGGGGCAGCATTGGAGCTGCAGCTGGTCTGGAGGCAGCATTGGAGCTGCAGCTGGACCGGGGGCAGCACTGGAGCTGCAGCTGAACCAGGGGCAGTACTGGAGCTGCAGCTGAACCAGGGGCAGCACTGGAGCTGCAGCTGAACCAGGGGCAGCACTGGAGCTGCAGCTGGACCAGGGGCAGCACTGGAGCTGCAGCTGGACTGGGGGGCAGCACTGGAGCTGCAGCTGAACCAGGGGCAGCACTGGAACTGCAGCTGGACCAGGGGCAGCACTGGAGCTGCAGCTGGACTGGGGGGCAGCACTGGAGCTGCAGCTGAACCAGGGGCAGCACTGGAGCTGAACCAGGGGCAGCACTGGAGCTGCAGCTGGCATCACAGAGCTGGCACAGTTATTTGATGCTGACCCAGTTGTGTTTCCCCTTGATTATCCTGGCGGAACAACTCAACCACTCAGCTCCTGCAGTGTGAGCTCCCACAGAGGCTTGCTCAACACTCAGGAGGAGAATTGTGCCTGCTAGGAAGAAAAAAACCCAACAATTATCTATATACATCAGAGAGGAAATTAGAAAGGAACTAGCCAGGGGAGGGCACAAAGGGCAATGCGATGCTTAATTCTGCAAACCTCTTTCTTCCAGCTTGATGTTGAAACCAAGTTGCCAGGGGAAAGGCAGCAGCAGCAAACAGGATGTGAGCAACAGGAACTGAGAAGCAATTTCAATTGTCCCAGTGGAAGGAGCAGGGCTTTAGGGCAGGCTGCAGAACCCCCTCAGCATCCAAGAGGGATTCTCAAGCTGTTAGCAGCAGCGAGTGGCTGAGGTCACCTTCGCGTTGAGCTGTGGCACCCGTGGCTGAAACGTGGAGGGAGATTTGGGAGCACCTAAGAAATGAAATGCTGCAGAAGTTTGCTCTGGGGATCATTATTTTGTGGCTCTTGTGGAGAAATGGAGCCCCCCCCCAAAAAAAAATAAATTAGTGATATTGTAATGATTAACAGAGGAGAGCCTGAGGGAGCTGAGGCTGTGATGCTGGGAGAGGAGATTGAGAGGTGGCCTCAGACGTGAGGATAAAGATGTGCAGGGTGAGTGAGTCATGGAGCAAAGCTGGAGGTGGGGAGAGTGAGAGTGGAGGTGAGGAGGAAGTTGTTGAGCAGGAGAGTGGTGAGAGCCTGGCAGGGGTTGCCCAGGGAGGTGGTGGAAACCTCATCCCTGGAGGTGTTTCAGGCCAGGCTGGCTGAGGCTGTGTGCAGCCTGCTCTAGGGTAGGGTGTCCCTGGGCATGGCAGGGGGTTGGGACTGGCTGCTCCTTGTGGTCCCTTCCCACCCTGACTGATTCTATGATTCTGTGAGTGCCAGGAGGCTGGAGCCAGGCTCTGCTGGGTGATGCCCAATGCCAGCACAAGGGGCAATGGTGGAAGCTGAGGCTTAGAAAGTTCCATGGGAACATGAGGAGGAATTTTTTCCCTGTGAGGGTGACAGAACCCTGGGAAAGGCTGCCCAAGGGGGTTGTGGAGTCTCCCTCGTTGGAAATACTGAAACCCTACCTGGATGTGTTCCTGTGTGATCTGCTCTGAGTGCTCCTGCTCAAGCAGGGGCAGGGGACAGGCTCTGCTCACTGCTCCCTGGCATAGGACAAGCAGCAGTGGATGTAAGCTGCAGCACAGGAGGTTCCAGCTCAACACAAGGGGGAACTTCTTGACTGGAAGGGTCCCAGAGCCCTGGCACAGGCTGCCAGAGAGGTTGTGGAGTCTCCTCCTCTGGAGCCTTTCCAGGCCTGTCTGGATGTGTTCCTGTGTGCCCTGAGCTAGATTGGATGGTCCTGCTCTGGCAGGGGGAGGTTGGACTGGATGAGCTCTTTGGGTCCCTTCTAACCTTTACCATCCTGTGAGCCTGTGATCCTTTCAGGTCACTTCCAGTCCCTAATATCCTGTGATCCTGGGAAAGATAGTTATAGAATTTCTGGAGACTGAGTGCTATGAGCAGTGCTGGAGGTTCTCCTCTCCCTCTACTTTGCCCTGGTGAGGCCACATCTGAAGTGTTGTGTCCTGTTTTGGGCTCCCCAGTTCAAGAGCAGGGAAACTGCAGAGTATACAATGGGAGCTATCAGGATGCTGAAGGGACTGGAACATCTGTCTGGTGGGGTTGCCTGGAGCACAGCCCTGTGAGGAGAGGCTGAGGGAGCTGGGGGTGTGCAGCCTGCAGCAGAGGAGGCTCAGGGCAGAGCTCATTGCTGTCTGCAGCTGCCTGCAGGGAGGCTGTAGCCAGCTGGGGTTGGGCTCTGCTGCCAGGCAGCCAGCAACAGAAGAAGGGGACAGAGGCTCAAGCTGTGCCAGGGGAGGTCTAGGCTGGATGTGAGGAGGAAGTTGTTGGCAGAGAGAGTGATTGGCATTGGAATGGGCTGCCCAGGGAGGTGGTGGAGTGGCCGTGGCTGGAGGTGTTGAAGCCAAGGCTGGCTGGGGCACTTAGTGCCATGGTCTGGTTGGTTGGGCAGGGCTGGGTGCTAGGTTGGGCTGGAGGAGCTTGGAGCTCTCTTCCAACCTGCTTGGTTCTATGTTTCTGTGTGACCTGCCCTGGGTGATTCTGCCATGGCAGAGGCCTTGGACTCGTTGTTATCCAGTGGTCATTTCCAACCCCTACCATTCTGTGACTCTATGATTTTGCTATGTTTTATTCTGTGGCCCTGAACCTCTCCCTCTATGAAGCCTTCCAAGGATTCCAAGTTGCTGTCTGCTGTCTGAAGCTCCACAATGAGAGATCTGTGAGCGAGAAGCAAGTTGGAGGAAGTTGCAGCACTCAGGAATGACTTCAGAGCAGTTCTGATGGGCTGGGGTGAAAATTGTGGGGGAGGAAAAGCAGAGCATCCCCAGAGAGTTGAATTTGTTTGTG